>MUZC01000104.1:133107-147562 GCA_002072015.1 Radix auricularia
GACGGCATTATTGGAAAACTGGTGGAGATGGACGGCATTATTGGAAAACTGGTGGAGATAGACGTGATTATTGGAAAACTGGTGGAGATGGACGGCATTATTGGAAAACTGGTGGAGATGGACGGCATTATTGGAAAACTGGTGGAGATGGACGGCATTATTGGAAAACTGGTGGAGATGGACGGCATTATTGGAAAACTGGTGGAGATGGACGGCATTATTGGAAAACTGGTGGAGATGGACGGCATTATTGGAAAACTGGTGGAGATGGACGGCATTATTGGAAAACTGGTGGAGATGGACGGCATTATTGGAAAACTGGTGGAGATGGACGGCATTATTGGAAAACTGGTGGAGATGGACGGCATTATTGGAAAACTGGTGGAGATGGACGGCATTATTGGAAAACTGGTGGAGATGGACGGCATTATTGGAAAACTGGTGGAGATGGACGGCATTATTGGAAAACTGGTGGAGATGGACGGCATTATTGGAAAACTGGTGGAGATGGACGGCATTATTGGAAAACTGGTGGAGATGGACGGCATTATTGGAAAACTGGTGGAGATGGACGGCATTATTGGAANTCAAAATGTCTTCATGATGCCCACACTATTTTGTATCCTGAAGTATGTTTTATGCCTTGCCTATAGCAGTAATTATAGTTATACTGGTGGAGATGGACGGCATTATTGGAAAACTGGTGGAGATGGACGGCATTATTGGAAAACTGGTGGAGATGGACGGCATTATTGGAAAACTGGTGGACATGGACGGCATGATTGGAAAACTGGTGGACATGGACGGCATTAGTGGAAAACTGGTGGACATGGACGGCATTATTGGAAAACTGGTGGAGATGGACGTCATTAGTGGAAAACTGGTGGACATGGACGGCATTATATGAAAACTGGTGGAGATGGACGGCATGATTGGAAAACTGGTGGACATGGACGGAATAATTGGAAAACTGGTGGACATGGACGGCATGATTGGAAAACTGGTGGACATGGACGGCATTAGTGGAAAACTGGTGGACATGGACGGCATTATTGGAAAACTGACTGCATGTGGTGAGATGATGTTTCGCCTTTGCCAGAAATTGCCATATCTCAGTCATCGCTATGAACGGCTGTTGAAATTCGAGCGTGGAATTTGATCAAATTAGACTGGCTATATAGATTTAATCCACAGCGCCAGTAGTTAATGCATCGTTTTTTATTTGAGCCTATAAATCTCGTGAGATTTTCAGAACCTCATTCTTGTGTCGACACTTTCAAATCAAACTTACTGTAACCTTAACCATTTACTCAAACTTACTGTAACCTTAACCTTTACTCAAACTTACTGTAACGTTAACCTTTACTCAAACTTACTATAACGTTAACCTTTACTCAAACTTACTGTAACGTTAACCTTTACTCAAACTTTCTGTAACGTTAACATTTACTCAGTGGCGTAACGTGCGTATGTGCCGCCCGGGGCGAAGATAATTTTTATTAGAAAGTAACCATAAGGAGACTATAAATGTTTATGTTAGAAATAAATAGAAGAGCTTTCATTTTTTTTATTAATATTGACGTTTTCTACTTTTTCTCGTGGCACAATCTTTGATGTATTAATAATTTTGTCAGCTATGCCATGTTCATTAGCCAAAATAGCTATAGATAAGTCAATCTTGGAGTATTCATTATTGATCGTAATCGATTTTTTATAAACTAAATTTCAGAGAAGCTTCTCTTCAGCTGGTGCACAAAAGTCATATCGGTTTTGGGAATTCTGTAACTAACAAAACATCACATGAAATACAACTTGATTTTCAACATTTCTTTTGCATAATGTGGCTACATATTCACTTTGGTCGCCAGTAAATTGCTCTCTTGTTCTTTGACTGGAAGGTTTAAATAAAATGATGTAGTACCATACATAAAAGTTAAGAAAAAAGTCAATATTTTCCATTAGTTTCCCTGTAAGTGTAAGTAGCCTCTGCAAAGCATCGTTAGCCCTATAATTTCGGGCTACATTGTCTTTCAAAAAAACACATGTTTCCGGAAAGTACATAGATTTCTAGTTCCCAATGTAAAAAAAAAAGAAGAAGAAAAAAGTCAATGTGACTAGCGAAGTTCATCCATCTATCCGTGTATGTAGTATGTAGTCCTTCTTCTGTCAGTTTTTCAATAGCTTTCAAACTAACCTCAAAATGTCTTCATGATGCCCACACTATTTTGTATCCTGAAGTATGTTTTATGCCTTGCCTATAGCAGTAATTATAGTTATAGTATAGTATAGATTTTTACAATTGTGTTTGGACGTGGGAAAGAAGGCATAACGGCGTTTTATTATATCAAAAGTAATTGGAAAGTTTGTTTCAGTTGAAGCATCAGAAAGAAGTCAGGTTTAATGAACTGTTTGAACGAGATTTAACATGTCTCATTTTTACTACCTAATTAAGAATGAAGAGTTGGCCGCCCCCAACAAAATGCCGCCCTGAACATTTGATTGGCGCACGTTTGAATTCGATAGGGTACATAAATATTCGCAACTACAGCAGGAGTGGCTGTAAAATTTTAACAATCAAGTTACCAGCAGATCAGTTCGACGTTCTCATACTTCTTAAGCCTTTAGGTTTTTCAGTTCAGTAGCATAAGTATCATACTACAGTCGGACCTCACTAAGTCGAACATCTAAAGGCCCAAAACCTCCAATATCAATTAATTGTTAGCTGTCGGCCAAATTCCATAAGACTAATGTATTTTATGTTTCCTTATATTACTTGATATTATTATTGTTATTATTATTATTATTATTACTATTATTATTACTTAACTCGAAGATTTGTGGCATCCAACCTCCCTTAGTCGAATTTTCCGAGGCGTTTAAGTTATTATTCTGGGGTGACATTTCAAGTGGGGGAGGGGAGGGAAGATGTCTCCTCATGGGCTTGTGTCGGTATGTCAAAGCAATTGTGCCTTTCAAATGAAACATTAGATACTGCCTCTCTTCCCTGTCAAGCCTTGTAACCGGTATTGCTGTCCCCCCTCTTAATATCAACATTTTTCATGATTAATGTGCGCCTATTACGCCATTTTCCCTAACTCGAAAACTTCCGTCTTTTAGGATAGTTCCTTTATTAATATTCTCCATTTCTTGTTTTGTTTTTATTTTATTTTAATCAAAATGTCCACTGTTTTTAGAAGTGTTCATTCTTAGAAGCTAATCGACAACGAGGAATATGCCGCACCTAAAAAAGTTCCACCCGGGGCATTAACCCCTTGACCTATTCTCGCTACGCCACTGCCTTTACTCAAACTTACTACCAGAATGAAAATACGGCGGACTGAATACAACGCTACTAAATTGTTGTAACATTAACCCTTGAGATCTCACCCACCAATCAGATTGCTAATATTGCTACCAGCCTTCAACTCAATAAAGCTCATCACATCTTTCAAGGTCAAATTTAGAATACTTTTTTCTTCTTCTTAATTATTTGGGTTGAGTATGGCGTATACATATAACCATGTGGGTGGGGTATGGCATGCAAGCAAAAATTTACAACATTGTTTAAGGTATATATTCAAATATAAACCATATTTGTTATCGTTCGTTCAGTATGCGTGATGGGAAAATGTCTGTGTTTAAGCTCTTTGGTACCCATCTCCTTGATTCGCTGTCACACCTCTGGCAGGACTGCCTGTTCGTGTCCGGTGGATCCCGAGGACATACCACAGAAAATTAATCCGCCCCCCCCCCAAAAAAAAAAAACCTTCAGCTATCAGATCGCGGTCAGTGACGATCGATTACCTATGATTGCTCCTACTGACCGCCTGGTGGACTTAAGTTGTTGCTATAAACCCATTCCCCAGACAGGCTGATGAACGAGCCCTTCGATGGCGACTACATTACTTGGTCCTGAAACGCAATTCTCGGAGACCTGCATCCCTACCAGTAGTTCTAACACGGTTAGGCCAGCGTCACCCCGGGGTAGTCTAAAGAACTTCGTTTTTTTTTTTACTTCTCTGAAGCCACAGACTTAAGTTAACGGTAGACTTTGTTGGAAATTATATGAAGAGGCCCGGAAAAAGAAAGAATAAAATTGACTCATCTGGTTAATTATCTGATAAAAATTTTTTCTTTACTGAGTTATTAGTATTGGTTGACTTCTAAAATCTAAATCTAAGTAACTAAAAGTGATGTATCAGTTGAACCCCAGAAGGTGAACAACTAAAAGTGATGTATCAGTTGACCACTAGAAGGGGAACAACTAAAAGTGATGTATCAGTTGACCACTAGAAGGTAAACAACTAAAGTGATGTATCAGTTGACCACTAGAAGTTGAACAACTAAAAGTGATGTAAACAACTAACAGTGATGTATCAGTTGATCACTAGAAGGTAAACAACTAAAAGTAATGTATCAGTTGACCACTAGAAGGGGAACAACTAAAAGTGATGTATCAGTTGACCACTAGAATTTAAGCAACCAAAAGTGACTAAAAAATTGCGTGTCAAGGGACTTAATTCTCCGAACAGGAGTATCAACTTTTCCGATGCCTTTAGATCAAGGTCAGCACACTTTGAACTTTGATTCACTGACCATAGGACACTTTGAACTTTACTTCACTGACCATTACTTTTTTAAATCGTTTTTATCGCCTTCTTTATATAGCATGACAGGAAAGGGGCCAGTAATTGTCATTGAAAATATTTAAATTTTGCTTTTTTAAAAAAGAAATGAGACCAACTACATCACTCCGCTACTTCATTGGCTCCCTGTACTAGCACACGTTAAATACAAACTGTTCATTCTCTGCCACAAATTTATTTTCTGACTCCTCCCCTTCCCATCTTACTGAGCTTTTCTCTGTCTACTTATCCTCTCCTCGGCTAAGCTTTTCTGCATACACGCATTTTTCTGCTCCTATGACACGCACTAAACACATTTGACGAAAATGTTTTTTTTTTGGTGCCAGTACCACGGCTCGAACTCGCGACTCTGGTTCTTGCATCGGTTCGGTAGTCCAGCTCGCTACAGCTTAGACCACCGCGCCCCTTTACAGTACATAGATGGAAGTAATAATATTGATTAGCAGTTAACAGAAAAAATTAGGTGGTTAATTTGGTTAGGTTGCTACAATAAAGTATTTATTAATGGTCATGTTCGTTGTAATATAGAAATTAGGTGAATTATACGAGCCATTGTCAGAAAATTGTGGTATATTTATGTAGCTCCTAATTCTATTTCGTTTGGCACGGAGATAGATATCACTATCACAGGAAATGGAAATTCATCCACCAATAATTTTTTGAATAAGTCAATTCCCTCGTCTGTCGTTTTGTGGTGCTTTCCCTGTATTGTCAAGTGACCCACGTGGTTCTTGCTGCATAACTGGAAATAACGACATTTCTCTGGTGATACCTTCATTACGTCGTTATATAATTAGTCGTGGCTGCACATCTACCGGCCACAAAGGGGATGAGGACACAAATGGTCGGGTGATATTATATAGTGTTCGCACTCAGATGGCAGCACTGCGTCAATTATGTTCATTCTGATAAGTGGTCTACAGTCTACACAATAGTTTTCATTTTACTTTTTACAGCGGTCTGCAGCTTTTGTTTTCTCAGAGGTTCTCTACCTATCTTAGTAGTTCTATACCTAGTTCAGTGGTTCTCTACGTATCTCATTGGTTCTCTACGTATCTCATTGGCTCTCTACGTATCTCAGTGGTTCTCTATGTATCTCAGTGGTTCTCTACGTATCTCATTGGCTCTCTACGTATCTCATTGGCTCTCTACGTATCTCATTGGCTCTCTACGTATCTCAGTGGTTCTCTACGTATTTCAGTGGTTCTCTACCTATCTCATTGGTTCCCTACCTATCTCAGTGGTTCTCTACCTATCTCAGTGGTTCTCTACCAAGCTCATTGTTTCTCCCCCTATCGCAGTGGTTCTCTACATGCCCTGATGTTTCCATACCTAGCTCAGATATTCTCTACTGCTGTCATAATCAGTAATTCTTTGTGTCTGTATCTGAGACATTCTCAAAGTTTTTTTTTTTTGCGGTTTTCCGAAACGTTTCCCACACCTTTCCGAAAGTTACCTACCACATTCTTAAAGTTTCCACACAATATTCCGAATGTGTCACTACATTCCCAGACTTTCCCCACGAGATTACTAAAGTTTCCCATGATATTACCAAAGTTTCCCATGTGATTCATAAAGTTTCCCCACGACATTCCCAAAGTTTCCCGATGACATTCCCCAAAGTCTCTAATGACATTCCCCAAAGTGACTAATACATCAGTAATGACATTCCCGAAGTTTTCCACAACATTCCCAAAGTTTCCCCACGACATTCCTAAAGTTTCCAATGATATTCCCAAAGTTTCCAACGACTTTCCCAAAGCTACCCAAGACTTTCCCAAAGTTACCCAAGACTTTCCCAAAGTTACCCACAACTTTCCCAAAGTTTCCCACAACTTTTTCAAAGTTACCCACGACATTCCCAATGACGTGGTCACAATTAGAACACATAACTTGAAGTCCTGGCTACACACCTGACCTTAAGTGTCAAAATTAGACCAAATGGAGCCATCCTGACAGGTCAGCTTGACATGACCGCCTATTAGTTAATAGTCCCTGCCTGACCTGGTGAGCCTCCCCCCCTTGAAATCGCCATTAAACTAAGAGGTCAGCTAGTGTCAGCAAAGTCCATGAGTTATTATTAACTCACCACGTTTCCATTTTTATTTGAACCTCGGAATTCCAGAAACTATAATTCAGCCGGCATGCGAAAATAAAATGTGCTTTTTACCTCCACTCCTTGGTCTTAGCTCTCGTAGTTTTAAAACCTGGAACCAAAAACCTACAGTTTTACTCCACGTATAGGAGGAATGAAGCAATGACTCAATGCGTCTGTTTGCCGATGACTTTTCTGATAGTTTTGTTTACCAATCATGCCATCAATCATAAGTTATAAGGCAGTAATTCTCTGATAGTGATTGGTTTATGTACCATGTCATCAAATATAAGGCAGCAGTTCCGTGATTGGTTTATGTACCATGTCATCAAATATAAGGCAGTAGTTACGTGATTGGTTTATGTACCATGTCATCAAATATAAGGCAGCAGTTACGTGATTGGTTTATGTACCATGTCATCAAATATAAGGCAGCAGTTACGTGATTGGTTTATTACTATGTCATCAAATTAAAGGCAGAAGTTCTCATATAGGTTTTTTGTATACCAAGCCATAGATTAATTAATATGACTTTACTGATGGTTTGCTAACATTGTGCTATGCTATTTTAAATTATATTATTTTATATGGTATATTTCTGATAAAGTTAGCCACCATTGAACTATGCTATTATATGTCCCAGCATTCCTAACATACTAACATTTCATAAGCCGGCTGCTCATTGGTCGTGCACGATTTAGCAAGCACCCGTGCACCAACCAGCACGTCTGTTTCTAGCCGTCTTGTGTTGACTGTGTGGAGGTATCAAACTGTCACCTACATGGGGGAATTGGATGTGATTTATTTGTCAGGAGTAGATATCACATTTGAGATTGCATCAATGGCCATGAGTCAACAGACACTTACAGGTCCCATCGGGGAATTCTCTGCAACTCTTATCCCTCCACCGGGGGGGGGGGGTAGTCGACGGGGACGGGCCCCTAGAGGAGGGCAGTGTTAGGCTTTTTCGAAGACTTAACGGCATGCCTCTCATGGGGCTACCACCTAGAAGGGTCGTTGTGGATTTTACCTACTTCGACACGCCACCACGGTACAGCGTACGGTTCTAATTCCTAGGACTGACGCAAGATGAGGGGGGGGGGCAATCACTGTAGCCTACCATACAGGGTGAGGGCGAACGCAGTAGCCAACCACGCAGTGTAGGGTCAAGGAACTATATTTGGAAGGTTAGGTTTCATCAGAGCTGACGTCTGCCGAGTTCTTCACGACACTTATTCTAAACCGCACGTGTACTCCAGCCCCTAAACAGTGCCGCTCACTGTGTTAGCTAGAAAGTTGGGGACAAAACATTCGCTTCGGATGACCCGACCTTCAACGGGTGCAGACGTTCTCATCATCGACAGGGGCCATCTTCACCGTGGCTGGACCCGTCTAAGTTCCGTACAGCGACTGTAATCATCTCTTAAACTAGCACATAAAGGGACTTGACGTTCCTCGTCGAGGCTGTTAGTTTCGGGGTTCGCTTACCCTAGTTATCCTGGGGACTCCGCAAAGGTCAGCGCCTGCCCTGGTCCAGGAGTAAATCAATGATCGTATTCCAATTAGTTGATGTTACGGGGGGGGGGGGAATGATTTTTATGATGTATTTCTATGTGTATATAAAATATATATTATATTTAATTGTTAAAATTAATTTATCTAATAATCGATCGAAATGATTTGTAGTGTGAAAATTATGGTATTTATTTATAATAAATATATTTTTTTAATGTTTGCCAGTTTGCCTTGATAAGGTTTATATCTGTATATAATTCAATTTTAAGAAAATGTTGTTAAAGTAAAAGCGCAGTGTGCATTGAGGCCAGTGAAGCTTGGCTTCTACTACGACGTATACGTGTATAAACTAAGTAAATAAATATGCCACTCTTTGGGATGTAAAACCTGAGCTTTTACTTGGATGCATATCTTGTTAAATACATTTAGCAGAAAGACGTTTGATTCTTGGTATAGAATATATTTCTATATAATATATACATGTATATATATATATATTCACACGTAGTTAATATGTGTGAAGAAGACTTTGTCGTTAGACATCTCTATGTATTAATCAAGCTATTTTCTTATGAAGGTGTTATTCCATCTTTATCCGTCTAACGCTGAGGTGTCCAAAGTACCGCCCGAGGACCAAGCACGGCCCACGCTTAGCTTTTAACTAGGCCGCGGCCTCATCTTAAAAAAATTAATTGACTTGTAAACTTATATATATTACATTGATCGACAACATTATAACTATATTTAAAAGAAAATCCTAAATTACAAAAAGTTTTGAGCACAAAATACAATTAACTTAAGTTATTGCAAAAATCCAGGACGCTTTCCGCTTTATTGTTAAACAACGGGAGTATTCATTACAAACAGCCGATGAAGCTACCTGCTGTAGTCTAATGTGAACGAGATTTGAAGACGTCCTATGGCAAAAAATCGATGTCGTTTTATTTTTCATATTGCCAACTTTGAAAAATGGAAATAAATGCGGCGATAAAGTACTTAAAATTGTAGTATATTTTTCCATGAATTTTTAAAAAAAATTTAACTCAAGACTTAGTTATGTTTCATCACATTTTATTTATTGAAAGGTATACGGTATGTGAGCTAAAAATCTTCTTGCCTTAACTTGGCCATCAACACATTTTATTTATTGTAAGGTATACGGTATGTGATCTAAAAATCTTTTTGCCTTAACTTAACCATTATTAATCCACTTTTCATTAATTTCAAATGATGCAATTGTAATAAGATGTTTAAAAAGTCTTTAATTGTGATCTGATTTTTGCCATCTCCACCTAAAAATATCACTCTCGCTCTTACAAATTATAAACAGAAAACAATCCTATGATTTAAAAGCCTGTATCCAGCCTGCGCTCATTTTTACTGCATGGAAAGGGCTCTCTGTGCAGAGCCGTCCTTACACCATCATAGTAACCGGCATCTGGACACATACTCCTGGACACATACTACTGGACACATACTCCTGGACACATACTCCTGGACACATACTCCTGGACACATACTACTGGACACATACTTCTGGACACATACTCCTGGACACATACTCCTGGACCCATACTCCTGGACACATACTCCTGGCTTTGAATTCATATTCAGTGAATTTGTCTCTATAGTTTCCTTTTCAGCGACTCAAGAAGATTTGTTGCAACTAGGATGTTTACATCCTTTGATAGTAAAACTTTGCTTGTTGGATTGATCATTTCTAGAATATCCTTCCAACGAATTGTTTCAAGGTTTTTCCATTTTTTTTGCTCAAACCTTCCGCTTCACACCTTGTTGTCACTTGCTGTTCATTGTCACCTGATATAGAATCCAGTCATGTTTTATTTTGTCGAAACGCCTACACAAAGCTTGACCAGCATCAACGTGCTGACCAACGTGTGCCAGACAGACGCTTGACCACAACATTTTTCTTCTAAATATGATGTCATTACATCCAGCGATGAGTTGAAGCAGCAAAATATTTATACAGGCGTTGAACAAAGTCAAAGAATTGTATAGCCAACTGTAGCCAACACTCTGCAGATTTTAATCCCACCAAAATGTAAAATTCTGCATGTTCCCGTTTTTTAGTACTGGAAGACTCAGAGGAGCTCTATGACACCATGAGCTACCGCCCCGGGTGACACCAACCATAGTGACGCCTCTGCCAAGAACCTGTTGTCTAATTAAATCAATAAATTCCTAACAAATATTGGCAGATAAAATGACGTTTTTCCTTTTCCAAGATTTCCATACATTTGGAGATTTTCGCTCATGGAAGGATCAAATTCACTCAGTAGTTCTAGTTCTAGTACACCTAAAATGTTACCATTGTTTGCTGATCCTTTAATCTGATTTTCGCCTGGAAATGGCAAACCTCTGGAAGCAGGAAAACGAAATACAGAAACCAAACGTCTCAACACATTATTCCAATATTCCAGCACTGACCAATGTTGCTAAAGTAATAAAGAATCTACACTTCCATTTTCTTTAACTTTATGCCTTATCAAATATTCCGTCATGCACTTTCTATGTTCTTCTCCATTTTCATGTTCTACAATAACATTGCTATGCCTAGTAATTGAACTTTGAACCCCAATGTAGTAAAAGAAGATTATTTCTTGGACTACCGGCGACATGCAAAGCAATACAAACGACCTTGTGATGGTGAATAGAGAGCCCATTCACGTTTGACAAACTCTCCATTCCGTAGTTAACGTTTGAGCACACTGTCAGTTAAATACCTTGCCGCCATATTCTCTGCGCCAGCTGTTTTATACAATCTGCGTGAGTTTGAAAAGTTACTATCAATGTTTTGACATGATGAAGGCCCACTACAAATCCAGTAATCTTTTGTGTTAGTGTCATGAATGTTCCATAGTCTCGGATCTGACTCTTTTATTGCAAAATCCTTTACTTCTACAGATACACATTAGGGTATTTTCTCTTGTAAAATGTCACTAGAAGCAGCAACAGGCATAGGAGGTATATCTGCTGAAACTATTTGATTGGTAGAAGGAATGTATGTGGATGTGAAAGCTATATTTGAAGGAATGTATATAGTGCCGGTCGTTTCACCCGTGTTGAGCCACGATGTTAATTTTGGAAGTTTCATTATTTTTTCTTCTCCTCTGCGGCTTTCCTCCTCGTTTGTGATCCACTCAAAACATTGCCTTGCATTTCTGATGAAGGGATTATTAATCTGGAAATTATTATTGTACTAGGTTTATATAAATTATTTTTGATTTACTGAGTGAGTGGTAACCATCTGATGAAGAATAAAGGTAAATGAACATCACTCCATCTTGTTGACAAATTAATGACTGGCATTACACAGGATATGGCGGATTCCCTCGGGTGGGTCGGGATTTGCAAGGTTCATTCACATTCAAAACTGTTCTCACAGTTACACCAATGAAACTGTCGCAGGTTTGGGTTCATTTATAGAATCACTTTAAACAATAAATATATAAATATAATAAAAGGCAATTTTCTGTGCGGTCATCGATAGCGATTGGTCCCTCAAACTCCTAAAGACTCCCAGAGCCAATCAGAAGAAAAAAATAATCTCATATTGAACAAGTTTACGCGGACGCTCAAAGCTAGTTAGATTTTGTGCAGTATTTTTTTCCAAGACTTTATTTTGAGGTGTGCGGTGCGCTTTCAAAAAATATGTTATTTTTCAAACTTTCTGTGCGCAAATTTTCGTGCTACAATATTAGAATTTAAATTGAGCTTTGGTTTTTTAAAAAAAATCCTTCATATTAACTCGTGGTGTCTGGTTGAGCCCTTGATTGCTTGCTGAAAAAACTTTGGATTTAAACCACTTTCTCGTAAGCTAACCAGCTGAAATTTTGCCGGCAGACTCGTGGCGATGATAAAAATGATGTATCAAAATTTCAGATCGATCGAATGTACTGTAATTAGATTATTGAATTTTTATATTATTTTATTTATCTCTATGTATCATGTCAATTTTTAAGATAGAGTGTCGTGGTGCGTATTATGTTCAACAACCTTTCATATCGCGCCATAAGGTGCGTATTATATTGACATTACTTTTTAAAGATATATTCACGATCGGTGCGCATTATATTAAACATGTTTTACGAGACATAACTAGATTTTGTATTTTAGGATTGTTTTGCCCTACGTATTATAATGAGCATACTTATAGTTATGTCTCGTATATAAAGGAATTATAGTCAATAACTTTTTTTTTTTTTTTTTTGCGTTTTAAAAAAAAAGTAAATCCTTTATACTAAGTCGTGGTGTCTGCTTGAGCCCTTGCCGAAAATAATTTGGATCGATTTTAACCCACTTCCCCGTAAACTAACTAGCTGAAATTTTGCAGGCAGGCTCGTGCTGATGATAAAAATAATATATCAAAATTTCAGATCGATCGAATGTTCTGTAAAAAAATTATGAATTGTTAAATTATTTTATTTATCTCTATGTATCACATAAATTCTTGAGATAGAATGTCGTGGCGCGTATTATGTTCAACAACCGTTCATGTCGCGCCATAAGGTGCGTATTATATTGACAATACTTTTTAAAAATATATTTACGATCGGTGCACATTATATTAAACATGCATATTATAATGAACATCCTTATAGTTATGTCTCGTGTATATAAAGGATATATAGGCAAACAACTAGTTTGTTACGGTTTTTAACAAAAGTACGGGTATTTTCTTTATTTGATAGATACCTAAAAAATGTTTCATTATAATTGTCACATGATAAAAGGAGTATATTTTTTTAACGTGTTAAATTCTGATTTCGTTATTAATTAAACATTTTAAATATATTTCTGTAATTAGTGTGTGAATTTTACGTGGAATGCGATGGCCCATTTCTAATATTTCTAATATAGAGATAATTATGAACAAAGATATAATTAAATGCTATTCCTGTTGTTGCTATAAACTAGATTGCGGCATGCCGGATATCCGGGCCGGATGTCGGGATTTCCGCCACTATCTGGATTCGGCAAATACTTATCGCAGATCCGAATAGTTTCGGATATCAGTGTAGTAATGATGTTTTTAATCAAAATAAATTAATATTCATAACTTAATAACTATAACAAATATATATATAAAAATAATAAAAATAAAAAAGCAATAACCAGAAATGAGCGTTGGAATTTATAGTCAAAAGTCAAAACTTTGTTTTTACGGGTTATTTATAATAACTAAATGAATAGTATTTTTGACGTCATGCACATTTATGACCGGTCAAGACGGCTGTTGGAGAGGAGGTACAGCATGCCACCGAAACGACGGCGGAACGTCCTTGGACGGGCTTTGTTGCTCGTCCTAATATAATAAAAGGCACTTTTCTGTCCGGTCATCAATAGTGATTGGTCCCTCAAACTCCTACAGACTCTAACAGCCAATCAGAAAAATTAAATCTCATTCACATATTCAACAAGTTTACGCGGACGTTCAAAGTGAGTTTTTTTTTTTTTTTTTTAAGACTATTGGTTACAATTAATTATGAGTATGTGTCAAAGTTGAAAGTTCAAAAGGAATTCCTAATTTTATTTGTACTTTTTAATGTAGGGCAGTTCGTTTTTTTAAACACATCAGAAACTTCGTTTAAAGATAAATTTTACTGTTTATACAATGTTAATCAATAATTGTACTTTTAAGATTGTTTTTATTATTATAAATAAAAAAATATTTGATGTGTTACTTTATCTCGATTATTACGCTTTTTTACTTTACGGTGGTAACTTTTTAAAATCTTTTTTTTTTTTAATACCCGATGCATACACTTGTAATGTTTACAATGAAAAGAAAGAAACATGAAACAAAGTGACATTGAAAAATGAACACGAAAAACCGAAGACCGTATTCGACACACACTAATAATTTAAATGAAGTTGTACGATTTGTTTCTTAATTTATGTTTGTCTTAATTAAACTAGTAGCCTAACATATACTATATTTACGAGTGATAAAATTAAGAATTACGTCCACAAATATGACCTTTGGTTTTTGTCTTAACAAATACTCATTTCGGCACTCATATCGGAAAAATAATATCGGCAAAAAATGCCCCCACGAAACCATACCCCCACCAAACCATGCCCCCACCAAACCATGCTCCTCACCAAACCATTCCCCCTTCCCCACCAAACCATTCTCCCATCCCCACTCAACCATTCCCCCATCCTCACCAAACCA
>MUZC01000104.1:148555-178181 GCA_002072015.1 Radix auricularia
CCCCCCCCCGAAGATGAAAATAAAAAAGAAAAAACCAAACATGACTTGCTGTGATTTGCTGCGCATCCTCGTGCACGTGTGGCGACCGATTGGATTATGGAAATGAGACGTCGGCACTGATGCATTGCAGCACTGGTGACGTCACCACGGTAAACGCTGGGAACTCGGAACACTAAATCTATCAACTATCAGGGGAAACGAATATTTAACCACGTCAATGGGGGATAATTCAACATCCGACACCGGGAAAACTAATTTATGTGTTGTGAAATAGTACCTCGGTGGTTCTAAAACTAATCTAGGTAGTGTGAAATAATACCTCAGCGGTTCTAAAACTATCTATGTAGTGTGAAATAGTACATTGGCTGTTCTAAAACTAATCAGTGTAGTGTGAAATAGTACATTGGCGGTTCTAAAACTAATCTGTGTAGTGTGAAAAAGTACCTTGGCGGTTCTAAAACAAATCTTTGCAGTGGGAAATAGCACCACAGGTTTATATTATTATTTGTGAAATTTTGTATTTCCTTTTTTATTTTCAATTGTAAATGTAATGTTATCCACAATTTTGCAATATGGTATTAGCTGTTTGGTTGGTAGAACTTAGTTGCAGAGATCTATCATATTATAAGTAGTTAGCAGTGGTATATGTTATTAGATGTTGGTAGCTATGATAAATTATATTAGATATTGGTAGCTGTGGTATGTATATGTTGGTAATAGTGGTATGTGATGGTAGCAGTGGTATATGTAGTAAGCAGTTCTATATGTTGGTAGCACGTATGTAGTTAGCAGTGACATATGTTGTTAGTAGTGGTATATGTCGGTAGCAGTGGTATATGTTGGTATCAGTGGTATATGATGGTAGCAGTGGTATATGTAGTTAGCAGTGGTATATGAATATGATGGTAGCAGTGGAATATGTTGGTAGCAGTGGTATATGATGGTAGCAGTGGTATATGTAGTTAGCAGTGGTATATGAATATGTTGGTAGCAGTGGTATATGATGGTAGAAATTGTATATATAGTTAGCATTGGTATGTGTAGTTACCATTGGTTTAGTATGTGTTTAGCAGTGGTATATGTAGTTAGCAGTGATATATGTAGGTATCAGTGGTATATGATGGTAGCTGTGGTATATGTTGGTAGCAGTGGTATATGATGGTAGCAATGGTATATGATGGTAGCAGTGGTATATGATGGTAGCAATGGTATATGTTTGTAGCAGTTGATTAGCTGCTGGCCATGAAACTCCTGTTTTCCTACCATTAAACAAATATTTACACTCCACCTGAAGAGTTTCATGCACTTCCTGTTTTGAGGTAAACACAAGAAAATCCTCTAACCTGGCTGTCAAATATCTGCAGCCCAACTGAATGACAGTTTTAGAAATTGAATTCTTTCCACAAATCAATAATCGTCTGGCCTTGATAGCTTTGAGAGAGATAATGAGGAGAAATCTCATTGATGAAATGAAAAGGGAATTGCTATAACAAACCTTTTTTTTTTTAAAAAAGGATATGAAGTTATCTTACCCACTGAGTGCTAGAGTATGTTAGAGAAGGAGATACTAGAGTATGTTAGAGAAGGATATGAAGTGATAGCCTGTGGTAGTACTGGTAGATTTATTGTTCATTTTGTCTGTCATGCCGCCCACGTGATGTCATCTACTAGTACAAGGCATCTCTTGGGATTGAGTTCCACACGATTTGTCTTTATGCAGGTTTACACAGCTGGGCTACAAGTCATTTGAAGATGGGTTGTCATGAGAGTTTGAGAACCCTTGTCGTTTCATGGTTCCGTCCAAGAGTAATACTTAGTATGATATTGTTGGTGACGTAGACATGTTTCAGTCCAAGAGTAATACTTAGTATAATATTGTTGGTGACGTAGTATGATATTGTTGGTGACGTAGACATGTTTCAGTCCAAGAGTAATACTTAGTATAATATTGTTGGCGACATAGACATGTTTCAGTCCAAGAGTAATACTTAGTATAATATTGTTGGTGACGTAGACATGTTTCAGTCCAAGAGTAATACTTAGTATAATATTGTTGGTGACGTAGTATGATATTGTTGGTGACGTAGTATGATATTGTTGGTGACGTAGTCGTTCAGTTTAAAGCCAATTAACAAAACAAAAATGATCTACAGACTTTATTTGTGAAAACATAATGTTTTATTTTAACGCTTATAAAACAAAAACCAATTACACCCCCACCCCACCCCCTTTTTACAGACTTTAATTTGTACAGCTACATGTTTGTACAGCTACATGTTTGTACAGCTACATGGTTGTACAGCTACATGTTTGTACAGCTACATGGTTGTACAGCTACATGTTAATACAGCAACATGTTTGTACAGCAACATGTTTGTACAGCTACATGGTTGTACAGCTACATGGCTGTACAGCTACATGGTTGTACAGCTACATGTTTGTACAGCTACATGGTTGTACAGCTACATGGTTGTATAGCTACATGTTTGTACAGCTACATGTTTGTACAGCTACATGGTTGTACAGCTACATGGTTGTACAGCTACATGTTAATACAGCAACATGTTTGTACAGCTACATGTTTGTACAGCAACATGTTTGTACAGCTACATGGTTGTACAGCTACATGTTTGTACAGCTACATGTTTGTACAGCTACATGGTTGTACAGCTACATGGTTGTACAGCTACATGGTTGTAAAGCTACATGGTTGTACAGCTACATGGTTGTACAGCTACATGTTTGTACAGCAACATGTTTGTACAGCAAAATGTTTGTACAGCTACATGTTAGTACAGCAACATGTTTGTACAGCTACATGTTTGTACAGCTACATGTTTGTACAGCTACATCATTGTATTCTGTACTCTGTCTATAAAACAAAAAATTTGAAATTGTCATTTTTAACTATTTTAGCGGCGACATCCTGCCATCACAAATGAAATAATACAACATCGCCTGCGATATATGAAGTCATGAAAGCTTCTACTTCTAATGCCGTCGTGGTTTGTTATTTGTACGCTCGGCTCTGTCAAGACACCATCTTGCCCGTCCTAAAGACCATCTGCTTATCGTTAATGTATTTCTCTCGTCTAATTGCAGAGCAAGCCCTGAGCAAACTTAAAGTTGACGGTTCTGACATCTCCTGGCGACCCCCGTCGTCACCCGATGACCCGTATGTAAGTAAACATCTCCACGTCTCTCCTTGTGTTCATGTGTCCAGTCGCCTGGGTTTGTCTGGTGTTACTGTCAGAGGCGTGGCTCACGTCTCTCCTTGTGTTCATGTGTCCAGTGGCCTGGGTTTGTCTGTTCTCACTGTCAGAGGCGTGGCTCACGTCTCTCCTTGTCATGTGTCCAGTGGCCTGGGTTTGTCTGTTCTCACTGTCAGAGGCGTGGCTCAAGAATCTGGTAAAAATAGTGAGATGTTAGTGCGTGTTTTAATCTGTGATGTCCATTGCTTCTTTTTATTTAGCGCTCAAGGTCGTATCTGAAGACGATGTTGACGCCCTTTGTGAAGGGAGACGGGAGGGGGGAGTTGCTGTCTCTGTCGTAGGTATAAACAGTGTCTGCTATACCAGTTCTCCGTTATTTTGTCACATCAAGTACAGGTGTATTATGGGCACTGTAATATGTCACTTATAATTGTAGCAATACACGTCTCACCATATTCCACATTGGCATCAATACAATCCTTAAGAGATAAGTATTCAAATGAAGGGCTACCATATCAAAAATCCTGAAGAGATAAGTCTTTAAATGAAGCGCTACCATAACAAAAGTCCTGAAGAAGATAACTCCTCAAACGAAGTGCTACCATAACAAAATCCTGACGAGATAAGTCCTCAAATCGATTGCTACCATAACAAAATCCTGTCGAGATAAGTCCTCAAATCGATTGCTACCATAACAAAAATCCTGACGAGATAAGTCCTCAAGTCGATTGCTACCATAACAAAAATCCTGACGAGATAAGTCCTCAAGTCGATTGCTACCATAACAAAAATCTTGACGAGGTATGTCCTCAAATCGATTGCTACCATATCAAGAAGCCAGTTGACCGTAGCGCCAATGCAAACATCCGGTCTACTGACGTAGTTACAGAATTTCGCTAAGGACTTGGGGGGGGGGGGGCTGAGTAGCCGCCTACCTTCCAGACCCCCTCCCACGGCGTGCATTATCTGGCAGGCTATTTGTCTGACAAACCTTTGATTTGTCGTCTGCCCGACTCCACGGGACGTGCCAATGTCAAGGCTGTCATCAATTGAATTGTTTGTTGCCAGATAATTGTCAGTTGGCAAGAGAAATTCGATAGCAGAGGTTGGTGCATTGTGGGGAATATTGGTGGATCTTGTCAATATTGGTGGCTCTTGTCGATATTGGTGGCCTTTGTCAATATTGGTGGCCATGGTCAATATTGGTGGCCTTTGTCAATATTGGTGGCTCTTATCAATATTGGTGGTCCTTGACAATATGGGTGGCCCTTATCAATATTGGTGGCTCTTGTCAATATTGGTGGCTCTTGTCAATATTGGTGGCCCTTGTCAATATTTGTGGCTCTAGTCAATATTGGTGGCCTTTGTCAATATTGGTGGCTCTAGTCAATAATGGTGGCTCTTGTTAATAATGGTTGCTCTTGTAAATATTGATGGCTCTTGTCAAATAATAAATAATTAGGGGAAAATTGTTGGCCCTTGTCAATATTAACTTTTGAGTGAAAGTGACATATCCACATGTTAAAATCTTTGTCTTTGTTTCAGTTTGACTCTGAGAGGGACAATGACGTTGTGGTCTTATACAACCGTGTACCTAAGACCGGAAGTACGTCATTTGCCGGCATCGCCTATGACTTGTGTACAGATAATCGGTTCCATGTTATACACATGAACATCTCTAGGAATCTTAGGGTGTTGGGCTTATCAGATCAGGTGAGAATAGACATTTGACTTATTTTGTCAGATCAGGTGAAAATAGACATTTAACATGTTTTGTCAGATCAGGTGAAAATAGACATTTGACTTGTTTTGTCAGATCAGGTGAGAATAGACATTTGACTTGTTTTGTCAAATCAGGTGACAATAGACATTTGACTTTTTTTGTCAGATCAGGTGAAAATAGACATTTGACTTGTTTTGTCAGATCATTTGAGACGTCGCCTCTTTTGCCCATAAATGGGTCTTTTGTGAGGGGGGGGGTGTGAAATTGCCGTCTGCTTGTTTTGTCTGATTCGACGAGAAATTACACTGTCATTGGCTTCTCTGCTGTGACCAGAATAATTCTCAAAGTAGAAATGAACCCTGACATTTCGTCAATAAAAACAGGTTTAATGCACCTCTACATTGTTTGAATGAGTAACCCCAGAGATCAGCAATGTTTGTCTGGCATTATGCCGGCTGTCATAAACAACGTTAGGTAAACAGAAGACCTTGGTGCATAGACGCATTGGAAACTTGGGGAATGAGAGTAGATCTCAACAGCTGTGTGAGGAAATAACAAAATGTGTGAATGAGAGTAGATCTTAACCGCGCTGTGTGAATGAATTACGTCATTAAATAGATTTGATGTACATGTATTTGTTTGCTTCATGTATCGGTCAAATCACGAGAAGAAAAAAATTGAAATAGTTGACATACTAAATGAAACTTGAAAGGTTGCCATACAATTTTTTGAGGAATTATTTTGTATTTACAGACGCATGAGAAGTGTTGCAAATAAAATAAGGTTTGAAACGTTTAGAGTTACCTCTCAGTACTGTTTGGCTAAAGATCCCCCTCCTGTAACTTTCTTGTCTTCCCCCACCCCACTTCACAACAAAAGTACATTATGCCTTGAGATTAAGTAATGTTCCTCTTCCTCTGCCCCCCCCCCCATTGGGAGATGCAGCGCTTGAAAATAGCTTGTTGTAGATCATTTCTTTCGGATAAACAAAACAAAAAAGCAACCACAAAAATTGACAAATGATTGGATATGTTGTAAAGAATATAACCATAGCAAGAAACTAAAGAAAAGAAAAAAAACACGACACTTTCTCCTGCCCCTGGCATCCAGGCCTACAGATGGTCTCATTTCAGCTTATCAAACCCAGCTGTGGGGAGGTAATCAAAGGAGGGAGGTAACAAAGCAAATGACTCCCCCTTGAGCCCCCCACCTCATCACCCCTGCAGCAAATATATTTTTTATGAGCACGTCTCTTAAAATTGATGAATGGGAGGGGGTGGGGCGGTGAGCCTGGCACCGCAGCCCCGGGAAATCACAATGACTTTCTACAGGCGGAAGTGGCGAACGGCGCACGCGCGTTCCTCTCTCAAAGTCTGGGTTGCTGTTGAAAGGGTCATAGGTCATGCTCCTAACTCCAAACATGTTGTTCGTGTTTCACAGCGCAGGGCATATTTGATGGGAGGAGATTAGGGGGTGGGGGTGGCAATCTATGACAAAACAACTTAAATCGCTTACATCAGCCAGCCTTCATAGGGTCAGTTGTCCATTACAAATATAACTATGGGCTGTTTGCATCAGCCAGCTATCATAGGGTCAGTTGTCTATTACAAATGTAACGATGGGCGGCTTACATCAGCCAGCCTTCATATGGTCAGTTGTCAATTCCAAATGTAACGATGGGCTGCTTACATCAGCCAGCCATCATAGAGTCACTTGTCCATTCCAAATGTAACGATTAGCCCGTCAACTGGGTTAACTCTGATATCCCCAAGGTGTATATCTCCTCGTTCCCTACCCCCTTTCGTTATTCCCTACTCCCTTTCGTTATTCCCTATTCCCTTTCGTTATTCCCTAACCCCTTTCGTTATTCCCTACTCCCTTTGGTTATTCCCTACTCCCTTTCGCTATTCCCTATCCTTTTTTGTTATTCCCTACTCCCTTTCTTTATTCCCCATCCCATTTCGTTCTTCCCTACTCCATTTCGTTATTTCCCACTCCCTTTCGTTATTCCCTACTCCCTTTCGTTATTCCCTACTCCATTTCGTTATTTCCCACTCCCTTTCACACATCCCATTGTCAGATTTAATATGAATTGAGACTCGCGATATTTCAACACAAGCCTTAGATATTATGACTGGCAATTTCTGTTACTGCTCACGTGTATGTGTGTGTGGGGCCCTGCATACCTGCCAACCTAGCATACCTTCGTACCCGCGTGTGTAAATATTCCCCAGCAAGTTTTTTTTTTTTAATGCGAAGCAAAATGAGAACAAGAGAAACTTATTTTTTTCTTTCCCTAAATACCTAATGCATTGTCTTCTTGAATATTGTTAGATGATTAGTTCACCCTGCATTTAACTGCTGTCCTGTATCAGTGAGTGTTGTCTGTGCTGTCCTGTATCAGTGAGTGTTGTCTGTGCTGTCATGTATCAGTGAGTGTTGTCTGTGCTGTCCTGTATCAATGAGTGTTGTCTGTGCTGTCCTGTATTAGTGAGTTTTGTTTGTGCTGTCCTGTATCAGTGAGTGTTGTCTGTGCTGTCCTGTTCCACGGAGTGTTGTCTGTGCTGTCCTGTTCCACGGAGTGTTGTCTGTGCTGTCCTGTTCACCTAGTGTTGTCTGGTGAGAGTATGTGTAGCTCAGCTCCATTGCACGGTCAGAAAAGTTGACCATCATATGCCGCGATCGAACAAAACGACTCCTGGTGGGAACTACCTTGTAATAGTATTCAACACGATAAGAACTGAGCACTGTCCTACTCATAGTACTTCCATATGTTGAACACAAACAAGGACATTGGCTACTGAATGTGTTGCGATGTGGAGGCGGTTGAACACACGTTGACTGAATGGCCACAAATGCCAGGTCAGGTGGCTGGCTGACAGATCGGTTCCAATAACTGGAGTGTTATGAGAGTTATGTCTTTATGTCGATGCCCGCTTGATGAGGCTTGCCAGTAAAACCATGAGTCGGCTCTCTAGACTTTGGTCAACTTGACCCACAAAAAAAGGATGTATATTTAGTATATTAGGCAGTACCACCTAAAGTAGTGGCCCCTGGATGTTGTGTAGGAAGTAATATATTTAGTATCAGCTCATCACCCTGAGGCAGTACCACCTAAAGTGATGGCCCCTGGATGTTGTGTAGGAAGTAATATATTTAGTATCAGCTCATCACCCTGAGGCAGTATCACCTAAAGTGATGGCCCCTGGAAGTTGTGTAGGAAGTAATATATTTAGTATCAGCTCATCACCCTGAGGCAGTATCACCTAAAGTGATGGCCCCTGGATGTTGTGTAGGAAGTAATATATTTAGTATCAGCTGATCGCTCTAGGGAACAACTTTGTTGACGTTTCTTCTACTCTGTCCCAGTTCGGTAACCATATTACACTCTACCCATCTGGGTTACGTCTAACTCTAAATACTAAATACCTTAACTGCTTTGGATTTGTTTCCATTTATAGACATGATTTCGGATTGGAGTCATGATTGTCGTTTAAAGGCATGACTTTATTATTGGAGGTCTTATTGCCTTTTAAAGGCACTATTTCAGATTGGAGACATGATTAAAGGAATGATTTCAAATTGGGGGCCTGATTCTTGTTTAATTGCATGATATCCAACCGGAGTCATGATTGTCTTTTAAAGGCATGCTTTCAGATTGTTGCCGTTTAAAAGCGTGCTTTCAGAGTCGTGGCATGGTTTCAGATTGGAGGCATGATCTCAGATTGGAGGCATGATTGCCGTTTAAAAGCGTGCTTTTAGATTGGTGGCATGGTTTAAGGCATGATCTCAGATTGGAGGCATGATCTCAGATTGGAGGCATGATCTCAGATTGGAGATATGATCTCAGATTGGTGGCATGGTTTAAGGCATGATATCAGATTGGAGATATGATCTCAGATTGGAGGCATGATCTCAAATTGGAGGCATGATCTCAGATTGGAGGCATGATCTCAGATTGGAGGCATGATCTCAGATTGGAGATATGATCTCAGATTGGAGGCATGATCTCAGATTGGAGGCATGATCTCAGATTGGAGCATGATCTCAGATTGGAGGCATGATCTCAGATTGGAGGCATGATCTCAGATTGGAGGCATGATCTCAGATTGGAGATATGATCTCAGATTGGTGGCATGGTTTAAGGCATGATCTCAGATTGGAGGCATGATCTCAGATTGGAGATATGATTGCCGTTTCCTCAAGAGCTGACTGTTTTGATGCGCTAAGCTTCACTCCGCTGCATGACAAATGATGCACTTTAAATCTGACAAGCTCTTAAGTTTTGAAATATTGTTCGGCTTAGAATCCCCGACAACTTTAAGTGTGTAGAAGAACCAGGGAGCTTTTTTAATGCTGTGACATTAAAGCTAGGATGCACATTAAGGTTGTCGGGGTACGGCACTCAGTTCTCAGCTAAGGGTGTTTACGATTAATTTAAATTTAATCGTTAACTTTTGAGAAATTAACGATTAATTATTCTTTAATTTCGATTAAAGCCAAAAACTAAAATATTTGATTTGATAAGAAACACTTATTAAACGTTCTCGTTGGAAAACTAAATAACACTGGAATGTCTGCTTTATAAGTCATCTTTTAACCAACTACGCAAAAAGACAAGTGTTTTGACATTATTTGGTTAATGTGATGAACGGGTCTAATTGACAATATAACCAGCCGAGCTGAACAATCATTCACATGGAACTGAGGTAACTGGTATGCACAAAACGGTCTCGGCAAGGAATGATAACGGTGTTCATTAAGTTTCCATCATTGTGTTGGGTTAATGTATTCAGGAACTTTCAGCTCCATTTTGTAACACAGTAATTCATCAGAAGAGCTGTCGTCATTTTCTGTCTCCGAGTCAGATTCTGTTACTGCAATTATCTTAACACGCATTTCATTTGGTTTGATAAGTAGCCGAAAGGTTAGTACCATGGTAGGAAAAATTCATCATCATTTGATATTGCAGTCAGTCAATAGTTTAAAACCAAAATGTTGGTGTAATCGTCAGGAAATGTGTTATTATTTATAAGCGTTATTTTTTTATTATTTGTTTTCTTTTTTACTTTCTGAGTTCCAATAATTTGTAAGTGATGGGTCGATCAATCTGATTAATCGTTATAAATAATTTATTGTTATTTACATTTTGTAACGATTAAATCGAGAAATTAATCGTTAATTTTAGCAGCTCTGGTCTCAAATGTTGGTGTACGGCACCCAGGTGTCAGTTGTTTGTGTACGGCACCCAGGTGTCAGTTGTTTGTGTACAGCACTCAGGTCTGTTAGTTTACGGTACTTAGGTCCCAGCAATAATGACAGGCTGTACAAAGAATTGGGTGCCAGCATAATGGCTGGCTGTACCAAGAATACGTTCCAAACAATAATGGCTGGCTGTACAAAGTATTAGGTGCCAGCATAATGGCTAGCTGTACAACACCATCAGGTGCTGACTCCGGTCGTCTGCTGTTACAACAGGTCGAGTCCTGGGGTCGTCAGACCTTTGACTGTTGTGTAACTTTTGTTTATTATTTCTGATGCCTCTGACTCCCTGACTGGTCCAAACAAAGTTGTGCAGGTGTTTGAACAACTTGTTGTTAGCTGTGCGTAGTTAGGATGTGAACCTAAGTAATTTATGGAGGAGAATAAATTACGTTTGTGTTTTTACAAGTTTAATAAATACTTACAGAAGCTATTTAGAAAGTTTGTTTTTTTAAAGTCACAACATATTCAACAAATGATTTGTTTAAATTATATCTAAAGCAACTTATACATCAAATTATTTGTTTCAATAATAGTTAGAACACATAAATCAAATTCTACGAGGCATTCACTAATAACTAATGACATGAGTTCACAGAACAAAAGGGTTAATAAATACAAACTGATTCGTCATGACTCAAGTGGAATTATTCTAACTTGTAGCCAACTGAATAATCCCAACTGAATAGTGCCAACTGAATAGTGCCAACTGAATAGTGCCAACTGAACAGTGCCAACTGAATAGTCCCAACTGAATAGTCCCAACTGAATAGTGCCAACTGAATAGTGCCAACTTAATAGTGCCAACTGAATAGTGCCAACTGAATAGTGCCAACTGAATAGTGCCAACGGAACAGTGCTAACTGAACAGTGCCAACTGAATAGTGCCAACTGAACAGTGCCAACTGAATTGTGCCAACTGAATAGTGCCAACTGAAAGTGCAACTGAATAGTGCCAACTGAATAGTGCCAACTGAACAGTGCCAACTGAATAGTGCCAACTTAATAGTGCCAACTGAACAGTGCCAACTGAATAGTGCCAACGGAATAGTGCCAACGGAACAGTGCTAACTGAACAGTGCCAACTGAATAGTGCCAACTGAATAGTGCCAACTGAATAGTGCCAACTGAAAGTGCAACTGAATAGTGCCAACTGAAAGTGCAACTGAATAGTGCCAACTGAATAGTCCCAACTGAATAGTGCCAACTGAAAGTGCAACTGAATAGTGCCAACTGAATAGTGCCAACTGAACAGTGCCAACTGAATAGTGCCAACTGAATAATACCAACTGAATAGTTCCAACTGAATAGTGACAACTGAATAGTCCCAACTGAATAGTCCCAACTGAATAGTGCCAACTGAATAGTGCCAACTGAACAGTGCCAACTGAATAGTCCCAACTGAATAGTGCCAACTGAATAGTTCCAACTGAACAGTCCCAACTGAATAGTGCCAACTGAATAGTGCCAACTGAACAGTGCCAACCGCAGAGCGGGAAAAAATTGAGATTTTCTAAATTAAGAAGAGACTGACCATAGGACTGTATAAAAGATTTTGTCTTTATTTATAGACAGGAGACCAACACGTGACATATTTATTGTTTGGTAAATGACCCAATTTGATTGTTGTTGCATTAGAAATAATTTTTTTTATTCATATCAGATAATGCCACAACCTTTTGTTTCAGATAACCCATTTTCAGACCATGACGGCCTATGGGGCAAGTGAAAAAGCGTTCACAGGTCTCATTTAGCCACCACTAATGAGCAAGGGATTGTGGGGCTAGCACAACGCTGCTTCACTTGCCCCATAGGCCGTCATGGTCTGAAAGGGGTAATTATTATTATTGTTTCAGATTGATTAAATGACATGACCTGTCTGTTATATTTTTCAGATGAGGTTTATCAAAAATATAACTGGCTGGAATGAGAAGAAACCTGCACTATACCATGGTCACGTGGCTTTCATTGACTTCTCCAGGTAACTTGGTAGGGCCCTTTAGTTGGGGGGGGGGGCAATCAGTTGGTAGGGTCCCTTCAGTTAGTGAGGCTCTCCAGTTGGTGGGGGCCAATTATTTGACACATGTGTTTGTTAATTTCTCATTAATTGTTGTTTCCTGGTTAATTCTGGTGGCTTGTCAGCCTCAATGGTTGTACACCATCCTTGTGGTACATCATCCTTGTGATGTTTTGTTGGAAGATGATACCATGTTCCTATCGAGCTGAAATTTTGTGAATACACTTGCGTCACCTAACAATGCCTTGTATCAAAATTTCAGATGGATCGAAAACACCGTAATTAAATTAGGCAAGAATACGAGTTTATCTCTATGTATTTCTATGAAGCCGTCTGCTTTAGTTGACCTCCATGGTTCACTGTATTTCACTCAACACATCGATTACAACACCCGTGTTTTACTGCAAGGGGAGTTCAGTCACATTCAGTCTGTAAATGTTTGTCGCGCGGTGCATTTTATATTGAACATACTCAGTACTTTTAGTTATGTCTCATATATAATGGATTTATGGTCAAAAACTTTATTTTTACGGGTTGTTTATTTCTGTTTGATAACGTTGTAGTGTGGGACCCTGGTGAGTTGGGCGGTGTCAGTGAGGGGGCGTGTCAGTGAGGTGTGGTCAGATAGATTTCTGAAATTAAGAATCATCGTCTCCTATGACGGCTGATGTTATTAATATTACAAAATGGTAGCACACCACTAAGTACATACTTCACATCACCTCACCACACATCACAACCTGACACACATCACATCACCACACCACACATGTAGATAGCTCTCGTCGTAAACTAAAAGCTCATGTCATGACTCAGTGACTCCTCGTCACCCTGAAGACAAGTTGGTGGGGCATCACTTGACGATAGCTTGCCACCCGAGCGAATGTCGAGGGCCGCCCCTCTCAGCAGAACTGTAAAAAGCAGACGTTAAATTCCGCTTTGGTGAGGACGACACATCTTTCTGGTGGTACAGATCTGTCTGCCTCTCCTAGAGGTCTGATAGGAAAACATGTTTATGTTTTGTTTATGCTTGATTTGTGGTAGGGCGGCCCTCTGACACAACTGAATGGGACTGTGTGTGGCTCACAGAATGATGTGGCTCATTGAATGGTTTGGCTCACAGAATGGTGTGGCTCGCAGAATGGTGTGGCTCACGGAATTATTTGTCTCACAGAATGATGTGGCTCATAGAATAGTGTGGCTCACAGAATGGTGTGGCTCAAAGAATTGTGCGTTACTATGTGGCTCACAGAACGATATGGCTCACAGAATGGTGTGGCTCACAGAATGGTGCGCTACTACGTGGCTCACAGAATGATGTGGCTCACAGAATGATGTGGCTCACAGAATGGTGTTGCTCACAGAATGGTGTGGCTCATAGAATGGTGTGGCTCATTGAATGGTGTGGCTCACGGAATGATGTGGCTCATAGAATGATGTGGCTTGCAGAATTGTGTGGGTCATTGAATGGTGTGGCTCACATAATGGTGTGGATCACAGAATGGTGCCCTAACTATGTGGCTCATAGAATGGTGTGGCTCACAGAATGGTGCGCTAACTATGTAACTATGTGGCTCATAGAATGGTGTGGCTCACAGAATGGTGCGCTAACTATGTGGCTCATAGAATGGTGTGGCTCACAGAATGGTGTGGCTCACAGAATTATGTTGCTTATAGAATGGTGTGGCTCATAGAATGATGTGGCTCACATAATTATTTGGCTCATAGAATGGTGTGACTCACAGAATGGTGTGGCTCATAGAATGGTGTGGCTTACAGAAGGATGTGGCTCATAGAATGGTGCGCTAACTATGTGGCTCACAGAATGGTGTGGCTCATAGAATGGTGCGCTAACTATGTGGCTCATGGAAGGATGTGGCTCATAGAATGGTGCGCTAACTATGTGGCTCATGGAAGGATGTGGCTCACATTATCTTGTTATTAAGCGTCACAATTTGTGTCGCCTGTAGCCATCTGGTCTGATGTCATCTCCTACTTTACACTTGCAGATGTGTCAATGTAGCATTCAGGTGGTAGCCACTGGCAGATGTGTCAATGTAGCATTCAGGTGGTAGCCACTGGCAGATGTGTCAATGTAGCATTCAGGTGGTAGCCACTGGAAGATGTGCCAATGTAGCATTCAGGTGGTAGCCACTGGCAGATGTGTCAATGTAGCATTCAGGTGGTATCCAGATCATCTGTGTCCATGCAGCAATCACGTGGTAGCCACTAGAGGTGTGTCCATGCAGCAATCTTGGTTTCAGAAAGGCGTTGCTACCAGTGAGCTCCAGACAAGTATTCCCGATCTATTTCTAAGATCATTGTTTACTTAGTCCTACATACTTAGTATTCCCCATCTATTTCTAAGATCATTGTTTACTTAGTCCTACATACTTAGTATTCCCCATCTATTTCTCAGACCAACTTTCTACAAAGACCAGTCATGATGCTGTATTTTGTCTGCAAGTCAGTTTCCCCTACCCACCCCCAAGAACTATGGGACAGTGTGACATCAGACCTACCATCCCTAACAGTGACTGGACATTAGCCCTTCCCCCACCCACCCCCTAGAACTCTATGGGACAGTGTGACATCACACCTCATGTGCCTGACAGTGACTGGACATTGGGCTGTCAATAACTCTTCCCCCACCCACCCCCTAGAACTCCACATATGGGACAGTGTGACATCACACCTCATATTCCTGACTGGCTCAACTTGGCTGGACATTTGTCTTCCCCCCCCCCACCCCTGGGTGCTACATCGCTCAGCCAACAAAACATTTTGAGAGGGGAGGGATGAACGGTGTTTCTCCCACGGAAATGGCGTTATCTTGATTAGGACAATTTGATCCCGTGCCTGAGGATTTTTACCTCCCAACTTGCGTGTAATAATAATATTGATTCTATGATTGGCAGCCCAACAATAGAGCACACTTTGCCCTCATGGTCAGCCACTAGAAGATTCTATGATTGGCAGCCCAACAATTAACAATAGAGCAGACTTTGTCCTCATCTTATAGTCAGCCACTAGAAGATTCATTATTAAAAAATGAAATAAGAGTTACAACATTGGTTTTTAAAAGTCTGGGGTGGGGGGGGGCATTTTAAAAAATGGTGATGTCAGTGGTAATATTATTATAGTTACCAGTAATATTTTTCTTGTAATATTGTAAAAAAGGAAAGAAATGTTTTAAAACGGAATAATTATTTACATGAAAAAAACATAACATGTAGGCTGTGTTTACAAGCCTATAGCTCAGCATATAGGACCCATGTAGGCTGTGTTTACAAGCCTAGCTCAGCATATAGGACCCATGTAGGCTGTGTTTACAAGCCTAGCTCAGCATATAGGACCCATGTAGGCTGTGTTTACAAGCCTATAGCTCAGCATATAGGACCCATGTAGGCTGTGTTTACAAGCCTAGCTCAGCATATAGGACACATGTAGGCTGTGTTTACAAGCCTAGCTCAGCATATAGGACACATGTAGGCTGTGTTTACAAGCCTATAGCTCAGCATATAGGACACATGTAGGCTGTGTTTACAAGCCTAGCTCAGCATATAGGACACATGCAGGCTGTGTTTACAAGCCGATAGCTCAGCATATAGGACGCAAAGCTATTTTAAGGTTAGCACATTCGTCATATAAGAGACACGGCTATTTTCATGGCTGGCACATTTGTCATTAAGGAGGCAAAGCTATTTTCATGGCTGGCACCTTATTTGTCATATAGAATTAAATCTATTTTCATGGTTGGCGCATTTGTCATGTAGGAGGCAACGCTATTTTCATGGTTGGCACCTTATTTGTCATATAGAATTAAAGCTATTTTCATGGTTGGCACATTTGTCATGTAGGAGGCAAAGCTATTTTCATGGCTGGCACCTTATTTGTCACATAGAATCAAAGCTATTTTCATGGTTGGCGCATTATTCATGTAGGAGGCAAAGCTATTTTCATGGTTGGCACCTTATTTGTCATATAGAATTAAAGCTATTTTCATGGTTGGCACAATTTTCATGTAGGAGGCAAAGCTATTTTCATGGCTGGCACCTTATTTTTCATATAGAATCAAAGCTATTTTCATGGTTGGCGCATTTGTCATGTAGGAGGCAAAGCTATTTTCATGGTTGGCACCTTATTTGTCATATAGAATTAAAGCTATTTTCATGGTTGGCACATTTGTCATATAGGAGGCAAAGCTATTTCATGTTTGGCACATTTGTCATATAGGAGGCAAAGCTATTTTCAGGGCTGGCACATTTGTCATATATTTTCTTTCTCAAGTCAAATCGCGTTAAATCTACTTACCGTGTTTTTTCCACACATTCTCCCATTTAAGTGGCACTCGTTTATTAAGTCTAACTACAATATCCGGTACAAGGATGGTACGTGTGTCGTTGTAGTGTCCATTCTAAAAAATTAAATGGAAAAGACGTAAACAAGGTAACGGTTAGCCTGACCGGACGTAACAAAACAGCGAACGTTTCGGCAAAGAGCCTTTTTCAACGAACATACAATACACAAATAAAACGAAAATAAAAAATAAAATGAAGAAAAATAGCTGCGGTGAAATCCAAAGTATCCAAGACGACTTTTTTGGATACTTTGGATTTCACCGCAGCTAAGTTTCTTCTTTTTATTTTTATTTTCGTTTTATTTGTGTATTGTATGTTTGTTGAAAAAGGCTCTTTGCCGAAACGTACGCTGTTTTGTTACGTCCGGTCAGGCTAACCCTTACCTTGTTTACGTCTTTTCCATTTAATTTTTTATAAGCCTGATTGCAGTCCTACCCCTCATTTTGTCCATTTTAACGATGTCAGGCGAGTCTCGGCACAGGACACAGCATACCGCTGGTTTGAGGATCACTGTATTGCGGCGTTCTTGTATGTGACGTCACTTGTGTTTCAATGCCAATCCCTGTGTGTCAATGACGTATTTCAGCCAATCCATGTGTGTCAATGACGTATTTCAACCAATCCCTGTGTGTCGGTGACGTATTTCAACCAATCCCTGCGTGTCGGTGACGTATTTCAACCAATCCCTCTGTATCGGTGACGTATTTCAACCAATTCCTGTATGTCGGTGACGTATTTCAACCAATCCCTGTGTGTCGGTGACGTATTTCAACCAATCCCTGTGTGTCGGTGACGTATTTCAACCAATCCCTGTGTGTCGCTGGCGTATTTCAACCAATCCCTGTGTGTCGGTGACGTATTTCAATGTGTCCTATGTTTACAAGGGAAGAAACTCCTCATAGTATAAAACCCTGAAAGTTGTTTCTTTGGAACACGGGGAGGGGGGTATGGTGTGGCCGCGCGTTATCGCCCCTGCTTGAGTTTCTGGCGCAGACGTGCATGTCATTCGTCACTCACGCCACACACATCGAGATTCGTAGTGAAGGTATTTTGTTAAGGGGTTGGAGGGGGTGGGATAGGGTTGGAGGGGGTGGGCTAAGGGCACATACATCACACCACAGACATCGAGATTCGTAGTGAAGGTATTTTGTTAGGGGTTGGAGGGGGTGGGCTAGGGGCACATACATCACACCACTGACATCGAGCCACTATCAGATGTTGTGTTTGAAGCTCTACCGTGCACTACTAAACACCTTCTCTCTACCGGTCCAATGTTCTACCGTGCAATAATAAACACCTTCTCTCTACCGGTCCAATGTTCTAACGTGCTCTACTAAACACCTTCTCTCTACCGGTCCAATGTTCTAACGTGCTCTACTAAACACCTTCTCTCTGCCAGTCCAATGTTCTATCGTGCAATAATAAACACCTTCTCTCTGCCAGTCCAATGTTCTAATGTGGAATAAACTTCTCTCTTCAGGTCCAATGTTCTACCGTGCACTACTAAACATCTTCTCTCTACCGGTCCCAGGCCTGCCAACCCTCCCGATTTTTTCGGGATTATAAGGATTTTTTACCCATGCGTACGAAATCTCGATAAGACCCTTAATCTCCCGATTTTCCGAAAAAAAAAGAAAAAAAAATTCACCATGAAAAATCCGAATGCGAAAAAATTATAAAAAGAAAAAGCCCCCCAAAAAATAAGACGACTTGGCTGATTCATATGATGACTTCCTGTTTTTTCTCCCGCACTTCCGTTATTTATGGGACCCATGTTTTTATTGTGTCATTCTTCACTTGACATTCTAATTCTATCATCCATCCGTTTATTGGACTTAAAAATAATTCATTGTGTGGTTCCTATTTCAAAGAGGAAGCTTAACGTGACAACATGGATACATTTTTAAAAAGATCTGCCGTGGCAACAAATGAGGTCGAATCTGACAATGCTGAAACTCCAACCAAAAAAAAACACGTCTTGCTCAACGTTTTAGAAAGAAATATACTGAGAACCATTCGTTTCCTATATCATCATCCCGTGGGGAAACATTTGCATTTTGCAATCTTTGCCAAACCCACTTAAGCATAGAAAGGGGTGGTTATAATGATATTCAAAAACATATAACTACTAAGAAACATGCAGCTGCAGCTAACAGCATTGACAGTGAAACTACAGACTAATGCAGCAATGCACTTTTGGAAAAGCTGAATGAGAAGTCAAGAAAAGTGGTTGTAGAGCACCTAAAGTCTTTCTATGTTGTAGCTCTCAAGTATATGAAAGAGAAATTTCCACTATCTGACCCACTCTACCAGCATGCCAAAGTGTTACATATGAATTTGAATTGGAAAGTTAGTGGTACCTTTGCTGACCTTCAATTTTTTAAAAAGAAAATCCCAATGACCTGTTCACTGGACTCCTATGAGGAACAATTCAGGAAGTACCAGATTATGGACCTACCAAAGGAAGTGGTTACCTCAACCATGGTGGATGAACAGTGGCACTTCCTGAAAACCTTTAAAAATCCAAGTGGAGTTAAAGGATTTGGCTACTGCCATGCTTGCAGTGTGCTGCATTCCCCACAGCAATGCAGATGCCGAAAGAATTTTTTCTATTGTCAAGAAAAACTATACAGAGTCAATGGCCTCTATGAAAGTGGAGACTCTGTCTAATTTGTTGGTCACCAAAGTTACCAATTGCCATGGCAACTTACATATGTCCAAAGAGTTGTTGGGCAAATGTAAAAAGGCGCAAGAGAAATGTTGTCAAACTGAACACATGCAAGTTGTGTACATATGTAAATAATGATTATTCTGTTCTGTGCATATGTATATATGTACATTTGTAATGATGTTAATATTCATTCTGTGGACTATTACATGAAAATGAAGGTAAATGATTATTTCTTTAACTTTTAATTATTTAACTATTGATAATTAAGTGTATAGATTTAGACCACGGCGCTAATGACTCGCGATCCCGACTTGCGCGCGCACCATCTACAGATTTTTTTTGGGGGGAAGTTGGCAGGTCTGCGGTCCAATGGTCTAACGTGCATTACTAAACTAAGCACATATTCTTTGGACCTGAGATCTAATCTCTTAAGGCCTTGGCTATTACTTGGGCAATCTGCTCCATCTGTTGGGCAGTGCCATACAACATTGTCTGAACGTAGGACTCCCCTGCCCCCCTAACCTCCCNGGCCTGGGCATGCTAGCGAATACCCCTCTGGCTGTCGCTCCATCTTCCCACTCCTGGTACCACTTTTCCCTGAAGTGGTCCATTAGCCACGTCTTTGCCCCAAGATATGTGACTGGGACATCTGGTTGGGGTTGGGCTGCTCCAGCTTTTGCCAGCGAGTCTGCTATTTCATTGCCTTCTACATTCACGTGGCTAGGGATCCATTGCACTGTTACCCTGCCACCAAGTCTCTCGAGTCTACTCACGTCCTCCAAGATGGCATCGACTAGATGGGTGCTACGTTTCTCAGATAGCAGGACTTCGAGCGCCGATCTCGGGTCACAAAACAAGACCGTGTCGAGACCTACTAGTTCCGACCCTTGCAGTGTTAGGTGCACACTTTCCAGGGCCCTGTGAATAGCTTCAAGCTCCGCATCGTAGTTCGATGCTGTGGTCCCACAGGGTCCTGAAAGTTCCTCTTTTGGTGGCCCTCCTAATGGGTATAGGATGAGCGCACCATATCCTGCAGTTCTTTCTCTCCGGCTGGCAGACCCATCCGTGAACACTTTCACTGGGGTTACCGCGAACCCTTCGATTGTCTCAAGGGCAGCCACTTTCTGTACATATTCAGGGCTGCGCTTCGTTACTGTCGTGTCAGTCATTGACAAATGTATTGTGGGACGTGTCATTTCCGCATAGGGCGGTTTTATTGGGACGCTAATTGTTCTATGTCTATTTCGTGGGAGTTGAACAGTCCTATCAAGCTCGAGTACTTGATGCATGAACGAGGACCGTTTCAACTTCCCACGTCCGTCCCATTTATGCTGCATTTGGTAGCAGGGATCCCTCGTGTCCAGCCTGCGATACCTTTCTGCAGTAGTAATGATCGCCTTGTCCCGACGTATCTCAAGTGATTATACATTTGCAATGACCTCCACGGCAGCTGTGGGTGTAGTTCTGTACGTGCACTACTAAACTTCTCTCTAGCGGCCCAATGTTCTACCGTGCACTACTAAACATCTTCTCTCTACCGGTCCAATGTTCTACCGTGCACTACTAAACATCTTCTCTCTACGGTCCAATGGTCTAACGTGCACTACTAAACTTCTCTCTACCGGTCCAATGTTCTACCGTGCACTACTAAACATCTTCTCTCTACCGGTCCAATGGTCTAACGTGCACTACTAAACTTCTCTCTACCGGTCCAATGGTCTACCGTGCACTACTAAACATCTTCTCTCTACCGGTCCAATGTTTTACCGTGCACTACTAAACATCTTCTCTCTACCGGTCCAATGTTCTAACGTGCACTACTAAACATCTTCTCTCTGCCGGTCCAATGTTCTAACGTGCACTACAAAACTTCTCTTTACCGGTCCAATGTTCTAACGTGCACTACAAAACTTCTCTTTACCGGTCCAATGTTCTAACTTGCATTACTAAACAACTTCTCTCCACCGGTCCAATATTCCCTCGGCACTGCATCGTTTGCCTGTAACTGTAAGTGGCTGGTAGACTCGTGTTGTTTTAACTAAGCGCCCAGTCCTACTAATCATAAACTTGCCGGCCTCAGAGGGGCTCAATTGTTTGTGTTTGTGCTTCATTACACGGCTACGTTCAGGTGCTTCTGGTAATAGGAAGGCCAGGTGAGCAACCCCTGTACCAGGGGCTCTCAGAACACACGTGGCTTAGAGGCAGGCTAATAGGGCTTGTCATTATTAACGGGAAGTCTATTAATAGAATATATGTGTAATTATGTTACTCCCGAGTTGCCGAAAGGACAGCTAGTTTATGCATTGGTATTACAGCGAATAGGGTTATTGAAATTGATGAAAACTTTTTCAAAACCTTAATTTATAGAATTTTTAATAAAAATATGAGGTTAGAGTATGTGATATATTATATTATGCGAGTTTGAATTATGTAAATGTATTAGTATCAAGTGTTAGTGGCTCTACTTTAGACCATTGGCGTCGTCCATGTATTCATACTATTTACTGCTAACTCTCATGACATAATTATAATTATAGTAATAATGTTAGCATTAGTTTAATACTAATAAATACTTAGGCATATAATTTGATGAGGATCAAGGAAAACAATATTAAAATAGATATGAACTGACTACAATTACTGTTACGCCAGGACTAGTAGTTACAACTATTGAACAACCGCCTACACTTATCTTTTAAAATGTTTAGGGCTATTTCCACCAGTTTTAAGCCTTCACCATTGTAATTATAATAATTTATTGAGCTGCAAAACTAAGTTTCTTTTCTTTTTCTTTTCTTTCTTTTTATTGATATATGTATTGTTATTTCCATGTAAAGCGCTGTGAGCCTGGCTCCTTGCTGGGATACAGCGCTATATAAATTTTCATTTTATTATTATTATTATTATTATAAGTGTAAAGATTTTTTTTTCTTCACAAAAATTGCAACCAGAAGATCGTTTTTAGTGAGATCAGTGTATCAAAACACCTTTGTAGTAAGATCAGTATATCAAAACACGTTTTTAGTGAGACCAGTGTATCAAAAATGGTTTTTAGTGAGATCAGTGTATCAAAACACGTTTTTAGTGAGATCAGTGTATCAAAACACGTTTTTAGTGAGATCAGTGTATCAAAACACGTTTGTAGTGAGATCAGTGTATCAAAACACGTTTTTAGTGAGATCAGTGTATCAAAACACGTTTTTAGTGAGATCAGTGTATCAAAACACACTGGTGTTATAGATATTTCAGAAAAAGCTTGACCTGAATCTAAAAATAGACCAATGAGTGAATCGGTTATGACGTTTTCCGGTTTTAGAAATGACAAATGGAGAGAGAAGACATTGTAGTTCTCAAACTATTAACGGCTTGCAATCAGTGAGGAAACGTCCTTCACTAATGTTGTCCCGTAAATGGGGTGCCGAGTGTGGGGCTTGTGAACCCAAGTTTCCTGTTTTATTAGTTGTCCCGTACGTTGAGTGTAGGGGGGGGGTCCCACACGAGAGCCGGTGTTGCATAATTCCATGGGAATGCAGAGATTGCACGTGCTATGAGAACAAGTCAAATTCTGCCACGGGAAGGGGTCGAGGGTCAAATACTGAGCATCTAATGGGCACCGCGGAGCAGGCCTAATAGGAGCTGCATGTCTAACTAGCGGCTGGTTAAACAAACTCGTGGGTGCAAGTGGGCGGGGCACTCTCACTCAGGTCACTAATTAAACAACCCGAAAAAACAAAGTTTTTGATAATTAATCCCTGACAGAACCAAAATTATTGATTATGTTCAATATAATACGCACCGCGCGACAGACCCCTGTGCCATCGAGGGCTGGAGTGACCCGTGAAGGTCAATTATAGCCGACGGCTACATAGAGATGCATAGAGATAACCTAAAAATTCATTAATTTAATTACCTTACTTTTGTTTTTCCGCCCGCCCACCACAGGCAGAGAGAGAGAGAGAGAGAGAGAGAGACAAGACGGTGAAGCTAATAGAAGGGATTTAATCAACAACCCGTAAAAACAAAGTTTTAGACAATAAATCCCTTATATATGAGACAGACTTAAAAGTATTGATTATATTCAAAATAATATGCTCCCCGCAAAAACCATTTACTGGCTGAACGTGACTTAACTCTCTTGCTGTCAAACGGGGACGGGTAGGTGTGGGGGTGTGGTCACCGATGGTTGGAGTAGTAGGTGTGGGGGTGTGGTCACCGGTGGTTGGACTAAGCTCCAGCAAACGCATGGATGACAACAGACGGCTACCATACATTTATATAGAAATAAAGTAAAAGTGCATTAATTTAATTACGGTACATTCGATCGCTCTGAAATTTTGATACAATGCATTGTTAGGTGACACAAGTGTATGTGCAAAATTTCAGCTCGATAGGATACAATTGTCATACATTTTTTTTTAACGAAAACAACATTTATTTGAAGTAAAATTAAAATTTATTTTAAGAAAACAACTTTTATTTGAAGAAAACTCAATAGTTTTTATTGCCTTATAAAGACCAAATGACATTTAAATGTCATTTGCTAAGTGTTGTCTTTCCAAGTTAAATTATATTTACTACAAAATGTTTACAATATACCATTATCTCCTATTTAAATATTCTAATTCAACATCTACTCATTCTAATACAATATTATAAATCTACTGAACAAAGAATGAAAGTCAAAACGCAAGAAAAAAAATCTTGCCGTGTGAAGTTATTTTTATCTACGACGTTCATTTGGTATCACCAAGTAAATCTGTGCGTGTAAACATTATCGAGAAAAGACTCATCCAAATGATGCGTCTTTTCTCATTTGGTATCAGAGACATGTTTGAATTCCTTCTGGGAACATTGGGGTCAGGGTCGTATTTGAGTTCCTTCTGGGAGCATTGGGTCAGAGTCATGTTTGAATTCCTTCTGGTAATATTGGTGTCAGGGTCGTATTTGAGTTCCTTCTGGAAACATTGAGTCAGAGTCATGTTTAAGTTCCTTATGGGAACATTCATTTATTGGATAAAACAACGACCTGTTTGTGCTTTTATTTGTGCCCTCCCCTCTCTCGTCCCCACCTTTTGTGACCGCTCTAGTGTTGAACAAATAAACAGACGGTGCTGGCAATAAAGCGCCCAGATTTCCACGGGCCCCGCTATCTATTGATACCGCGACGGTCAGATCTGATAGAGGAGCCGGGCTGGCAGTGACTTTTATTGTAAACATCCACCGCTATCTTCCGTCTGCATCGCCTTCAAGCGTCGACATTCTCAAGATCTTGTAAAAACGTGGGTCTTGTACAGCCTTGGTCTCAACTTGTACAACCTTGGTCTCAACTTGTACAACCTTGGTCTCAACTTGTACAACGTTGGTCTCAACTTGTACAACGTTGGTCTCAACTTGTACAACCTTGGTCTCAACTTGTACAGCCTTGGTCTCAACTTGTACAACCTTGGTCTCAACTTGTACAACCTTGGTCTCAACTTGTACAACCTTGGTCTCAACTTGTACAACGTGGGTCTCAACTTGTACAACATTGGTCTCAACTTGTACAACGTTGGTCTCAACTTGTACAACGTTGGTCTCAACTTGTACAACGTGGGTCTCAAGATCTTGTCAAACGTACCTCTCGACTCTAGTGGTAACCGAAGTGTATGGATTGAAGCGGTTCCCAAGTTTGTGTATAGGGTAACCAAGATTTTTGGGCCAACTGATGCCATCGTCCTACTTCCACAAGGAAAGGTGTTTTAATGTTGTGAGATTGAAGACTGATGCTCTCCTGGTATATTGAGACCACAAGTTGTTGTTTTTGTTTGTGGGACGAGTTCTTTGTTGTTCTACACCGTCAATAGAAAGTCTACTGTTAAGCTGTTAAAATTTTTAGCTGTTAAAATGCTGAGCTGTTAACGTTATATTACATGCTCTGTTTAAATCAGTGCTCTTCAAGCTTGCTTGACTCACGCTGTAAGCTACAAACATTAACTAATTGTGTATATGTTATTATAATCATAATAATTCGATAATTTATATAGTGAAGTACCTTCGACAATCAGCCGGCTCACGGCGCGTCATGTAAAGATAATCACACACAAATAATATAATTATTAATGTCAAACATTCATGTCCTAAATACAACATAAAATGACATGATGGTGCACATGAGTCAAGAAATGTTTGATTGTTGTTTAATTTCTGAGTAAAGTTGGAAGAGATTTGTCTCAACTTAAATGCAGTCTAGAAGGCCTCAGTAGTAGAAATACTGCAAATGTGTAATGGAAGAGAGTTAAATTTTTTGGTGTGGGTGGGGGGAGAAAGACCGTTTGCCAAATGTTTTAGGAACAGAGAGAAGTCCATGTATCTCATACTCCAATAACCCGATAGTCTACTTACCCCGTAGTCAGACAAACTATCTGTTATATTAGACAAACTTATGTATTATATTAGACAAACTTTATCTATAATATTAGGCACACCGTATATGTTATGTTAGACAAACTTTATCTATAATATTAGGCACACCGTATATGTTCTGTTAGACAAACCAGTGGCCTAGCTAGGGATTTGGGGGCCCGGAGACTTGGTCTCTTTGGGGGCCCAGGGGACATGGCCTCTTTGGGGACCCATCATTTTGACCAATGGCGTAATATATAATATTTAGTGTAAAAATATTTTTTCAGACACTCCTTTAGGGGCCCCTTAAGTGGGGGCCCTGGGGATTTTCAAATTTTGGCCCACTCCCCCCCCCCTCTTTAGCTACGACACTGAGATAAACCGTATCTGTTAATATTAGACAAACCGTATATGTTATGTTAGGCAAACAATATCACTTATATTAGAAAAAACAGTATTTATTAATAAAGTATTCGGGAAGAATGTTGTGTTTGCGCTGACCACCTAATTGTTTTGCCACACCCACTCTCCCCTTTCCTATATAAGCTCACACTACTCTCATCATACTTTGCTTTCATTGACTCTGGATTTTAACTTGCAGCGAAGTTTTCATTTATTTATTTCTTTATATTCGTTTTATTTTATATAGTGCAGTGTATTGTTTGTCCGTTGAAGAAGGCTCTTGCCGAAACCTTCGCTGTTTTGTTACGTCTTGTCATACTAACGCTTACCCTGTTTACATGTTTTCTATTTCCTAATTCACAATTACTTTTTTTTTCTTTCTTTTTTTTTATTAAAAAATCATAAATATGAACTAAAGGAAGTTACTTATTCTGTGATTTTGGAAAATAGGAAACATTTGGAAACCTTTTTAACAGATGGAGATATACAATTTCTAATGAAATATCTATTGAAAAAATATTTAGAACCCTTGGAAGTTTTGGAATTCATTACAAAAATGAAATATGCTCCGAACTTCAGGGTTGCTCTAGGGATTTTAGTAACTTCCGATCCGGGGAAAGTAATTTTTACAAACTAAAAATAATCAAGAACTACTTTTCCAACAACATCTCAATCAATATTGTCAAGCCTCGCTAAATTAGAAGTTGTGTATGAACCCAGTAACAGTTTAAATATTTTTAAAATTTAAATTAATTTGGAGAAGTTTGTGAATTTTAATTTCTTATCTTATCTTATCTTATATGTTACAGACGCTCCTTCTGAACAGAAGATTATTGCGTCCTACGTATTTCTATGGTTTGTGTTTAGTCCTGTATTCTTACTAGAGTTTTAAAAGATGATAAAGTGGAGGCTTTCGTGGTTTCTTCAGGCAACCCATTCCACGCCCGAATACCGGACGGAAAGAAAGAAAACTTGTATGTGTTTGTTCTTGCATATGGAATTAGGAAGGTGTTTTTAACTTTATGCCTATTTGAGGGTTGTATTTGGTTATCTTTGTGTTGTATTTCTAAATTAGAATTAATTGCCTTATGTATAATTACTAATTTACTCTTGGTTCTTCTATCCTCTAGTGTTTCAAGGTTTAATGATTTAACTAACGGTGTTACTCTTGTCAGTTTTGAATATTCTCCAGTAATGAATCTGGCAGCTCTTTTTTGGATTTGTTCTAACTTATGAATATTTTCTTTGGTTGGATGGGTCCCATACAGAAGATGCATATTCTAGTATAGGTCTCACCAGGGTGAGGCAGCATTTTAGTTTTATATCTTTGTTACATTTGTAAAAGTTTCTTTTTATAAAAAATAAAAAAATATCTGAGCGTAAACTCATGTTAACTGTTTGTTTTATTTTTTTTAATAAATGATTTTTAGTAAAATCTAATTACTAGTATTTGTCTTAATTACTGTCTTAAAGCTTAAGTTAAAGTGATTTTTTTTTATTTGGATGTTCATTAAAAAATAAAGTAAGTAAAAACATACCATTTTAAAATACTTAAATAAATTAATTGTAGTTACATAAGGGCGCAATTTTTCACTTTGGCATGGAGTAGTTCAATGGCTAAGTCCGTTACTGGTTGTGTATTAGGAACGGTTTCGCGTATGTATATTTAGAAAGTATTCGTAGTTGTATATAAAAGAAACTATTCGCTGTTACACCTTAAGTGTTCTTGTCGGTATTCTAAATTCTAACGTGTATGGCTTGGGTTTTCTTTGTTTGTAAACATCCCCTATGACCTTCAGTGGGGTGCATTCTTTGGCATCGTTTCTGGCCTATCTAGGTGTGTGTGTGTGCGTGCGTGCATGCGTGTGTGTGTGTGTGTGTTACTATTTCCTTTATCCTGTGTAAATTTATACATTGGCTAGCTACGAGCTATATACATATAATTTTATACATTGACTACCTATGAGCTATATACATATAATTTTATGAATTAGCTACCTACGAACTATATATATATATATTAGGGCTGCGGAAATTATCGATTAATATCTCGATTAATCTGTAAAAAAAATTATTGATTAAAATTATTTTAATCGATAAAATAGCGATTAAAATTTATAGAAAATGTCTTAAACAATATTTTTCATGTATTAATACATAATTAATTATTAATAATTAATATTAGTTAGCTTTTTTTACCTACAAACTTCTCCATTGAAAAAAAAAAAGATTTTTAAAGTGTAAACTTTAAAATAAGCGGTTTATATAACGAAAATGATATGAAAATATTAAACATTGTTTTTACTTTATTAACAATAACAAAATTTAAATTCATTTACTTTATATTATTATATTGAACTACTTATATTTAATTCAAAAATGTCAATTGCCTGTTTTTGTTACTTCCCTTGAAATATTTTGTTTGATAACGTCTTTCATCTTATTTTTAGCTTTAATCAAAATTATCGATTAATTATTCGGTAATTTTTCAAAAGTTAATGATTAAATTTAAATTAATCGACAACAGCCCTAATATATATAATTTTATACATTGGCTACCTACGAGCTATATACATATATTTTTATACATTGGCTACCTACGAGTTATATACATAATTATTTTGTTTATTGGCTACCCACGAGCTATATACATATGATTTTATACATTGGCTACCTACGAGCTATATACATATAATTTTATACATTGGCTACCTACGAGCTATATACATATAATTTTATACATTGGCTACCTACGAGTTATATACATAATTATTTTGTTCATTGGCTACCTACGAGCTATATACATATATTTTTATACATTGGCTACCTACGAGCTATATACATATATTTTTATACATTGGCTACCTACGAGCTATATACATATAATTTCATACATTGGCTACATACGAGCTATATACATAATAATTTTGTTTATTGGCTACCCACGAGCTATATACATATGATTTTATACATTGGCTACCTACGAGCTATATACATATATTTTTATATATATTGGCTACCGGATGATGGATCAAGGCTAAAATTAGAATACAAAAAACATTCTTGTCAAGGTACTAGGCAGTTGAACGCATTTAAACCCACTCCTTTGATGAACAATGTGGGGGGGGGGGAATAAAGTATCTCTTCTTATTGTTTCCATTCGAATCCCCTTACAACCCCCCCCCCCCAAACATTACCTCATCCTCACCCCAAACTCTTTCTCCTCCTGTTATTCCTGCTCGTGGCCGAGACGTAAACACATAACTCGTGGAGCCCGCGAGGGCTCTCCACTAAATTTACCTTCGGCTTGTGTTCCATTGAGGGCCGTGTTCCGTGCCAGTCAAACTCGCTGTTATTGTTTGCAGGGAAGACCTGTGTCTACCAGCCACCCTGTCTAACACGGTCATAAGATGAATTGAGAGAGAAAAAATAAATTAACTGGGCAACAGCCGTCTAACAACTTGAGGACTCGGACGACTCTGACTTTTATAGGTGGAGCCACGGGGGGCCAAAGGAGGAGTGAGGGTTGAGGGAGTCGTTTCCTCAGGGGGGGCCAAAGGAGGAGTGAGGGTTGAGGGAGTCGTTTCACCGGGGGGG
>MUZC01000104.1:180815-242088 GCA_002072015.1 Radix auricularia
CAAAGGAGGAGTGAGGGTTGAGGGAGTCGTTTCCACGGGGGGGGGGCAAGGAGGAGTAATGGTTGAGGGAGTCGTTTCCTCGGGGGGCCAAAGGAAGAGTGAGGGTTGTGGAGGTTGTTTCCCCGGGGGCCAAAGGAGAGTGAGGGTTGACGGAGTCGTTTCCTCGGGGGGGCGGGCAAAGGAAGAGTGAGAGTTGTGGAGGTTGTTATCCCGGTGGCCCAAGGAGGAGTAAGGGTTGAGGTAGTTGTTTCCCCGGGGGCCCAAGGAGGAGTGAGGGTTGACGGAGTCGTTTCCTCGGGGGGGGGGCAAAGGAAGAGTGAGGGTTGTGGAGGTTGTTTAATGTTTAATAATGAATTTCGAGTTTAGTTCTGTCTCCTTTAAGCTCGATAACTTCCATATCTTGGCATTTACCACTGTTAACTTTTATATTCTGCCATTTACCACAGTTATTTTCTATATCTTGCCATTTACCACTGTTAACTTCTATATCTTGGCATTTACCACAGTTTACTTCTAAATCTTGCCATTTACCGCAGTTATTTTCTATATCTTGCCATTTACCACTGTTAACTTCTATATTGTGAAAGATTTGGTCACACACTTGTTAACTTATTATCCAAACACTGAACTCCAAGTCAGAATGCAAAACTAGTTATGTTTAATTCCTCAACATCTTTACTATCTTATCAAATTAAGATTCGTGTCTACTCAGTGTGTTCCTAACTCTGTCCTATCCCTACATCTCTGTCCGTCTGTCTCTCCGTGTGTCCCTTACTCTCCGTGTGTTCGTCTGTGCATCCCTTTTATACCCGTTGGTCTCCGCACCTATACGGTCAAGCTTGTTGACTTAACCAATCTCTGGCGAGACTACCACACCCAGGCCTGATGCCGTCCACAAGCTTGCCTCGTTTCTCGGCCGCACCCGTCCAGCTTCAAAGGACCCGTCCCTCTGAGCGCCGACAATTCGCCCCCAGGGCCTCCACACACTTCCCCTGCTCACAAAACTTATGTCGTCGTCATCAAGTAACAATAAGCAAAATCTCGGCATATGTTTGCTTAAATTGGCTTCGAGTGACTAAGACCCTCTGGCAAAACAATTCAAAACAAATACACCGAGAGGCTATTGTGTTTAACTCCAACACAACATTGCCCTCACCATTCCTACATGACTCCATTTCTACACCGCTGTACTGTCTCAACCCACTAAACGTGTGTCAGTCAAGTTCATTGTCACATGGTCAATTTATCAACATCATTGAAAGCAACCTTACAAAAGATAAGCAGGGAAAATTTCGACAAAAGTGACATGTAAAACATATAGTGGATAAAAATCTCTACACTTTTCAAAAAACATCCAAATAATGCATGAGACAACATAAATCATAAAAATACATAAATTCTTCAACACTATTCTCAGTCATCAACTACGTACATCTATCTTATTTACAGTGAAATTAACAGACAACGGTACCGTCAGATAATGGCATCTGACGATAAAAATACACATAGACATTTCCTACTCATCATCAATTAATAGAATAAAAAACAAAGCAAAAATACTCATGTTATTATCATAATTACTCGTTTCAAAAGCATAAGACAAACCAAGCACACATAGTAATGTCATCATAATGGAATAAAAGCAAAAGACAACCGAGGCCAAGCATAACAAGTCATCTCATCGTTGTCACAAATCAAATCATAGCATGAGACAAACCCAGCACAACAATTCATTTCATCATTAACTTGTTCGTGAACTAGCATTTACACAAACAAAACACAATTTGTCAATTCATCCTTATAAAGCAAACATTTTCAAGCAGTTCATCATGCTCAAAAATTCAAGTAACTGCATTACAACTAACAAACAATAGGGAATTCAGCATCACCATTGTTCATGTAACAACATACGTCAGCAAAACACAATAAAATCAAATAATAATTCTCCCAATTCAAGTCACTCGCCTTAGTCGGCATAAAGCGCATGACCATAGTAAACTAACCCTGTCAATGTAAAAAGTAAACAACAAGAAACACAACAAAAAAATGCACAGGGTAAAGAAATCTAAATCATCTTTCTACTTAAAAGACAATTAACATATGTACATCATGATATAATTATAAACAGTCCCCAAAAAGCAATGCTACTAAAACCACAGCTTTGTCAAGTTGTACCTCATTACCTCATACATAGAATTGCCATCCTTTTTGCAGATTCATCAATCGGCTCATTATACATTTTTAAGACACACACAATTCTTAACCCAAAAAAATGACTTCACATCGGCAGAACCTTCATCGGCCGATTGTAAGCATGTTACTGCTAAATAACCTGCTTATAACACATTAATTATTTACACACAAGCATGAACCAACAAAAATGTTTCTATTAGTACAACCGTACCTCACCGGCAGATAGTAACATCAACCTGCTCAAAATACACTTATAATGTGACATACACAAATCAAGCAAACAAAATGTGCATACATCTTTACAACCTGTACAACCTTAATTCATCCTCATCATAAAATTTTCAAAAATTGACACGCAAACAATAAAATTAAATTTAACCACAACATGCTAAGCACAAGCATGTTACACATTTCGACAGCGTTATAAAAAGAAAAAAAATTGTACTTTACACACACACAAATAATCAAATTTTGCCTGACCTTACGCCGTCATAGCCATCTGACTTCCCATGCCCTGGTAGACTTCTGGTATCCAAGGAGTCTCAGCAAATTGTCTATCATGTCTATTATCAGTTATACAATCGTAAAACAAGAAATTGTCCTACACATGAATGGAACGGTTCTCGGATTGTAACATGGTGCCGACCTTCTCTTGCTTCTTCTGGTTTGATCTCCCCTTCCTGATGACAATTCTGTCCCGACGTGACCCGTGTCACATTGCTTGTCCTGTTAGCGCCAGGAGTGTCCACTAGGCTGTTAGCTAAGCCAATGTCAGACGAAAACCCCGAGCTCCAAAGAGTTCTTCTGCAAACGTAGTTTGTTTCGGTACGACGACACTCACGAATCACAACATGGAGTTGCCATGTCAGGCGACATGTCAAGATGTGTAATGGCCCGTTGAATTACACATGTCGTAGTTGGTACTGGACACTTATCCTCCCGTTTCATTTCTTTCAATCACAGTGGCTCTATTGTAATCTCCTCCCTGCTTGATTCTTCCACCGTCAGTTAGCTCCCGTTGCAACTGTCGGAACGTTTGATGACTGTTCGCATGAGAACGTTCTAAGCGCTGACAGAAAGCAGACACTACGAAATTGGCACCAAGTTTTACCCAGAGTTCTCGCTGTACGTTGACTCGTTGGGTTGCCTCCATCGCTGTAAATCTACTTATCGGGAACACATACATGTATGCGACTTGGCGAACTAACTACATCATGTTTTCTGCTACATCCTCTTTCTCTTAGGAAACGTTGCCAATTACTTTGAAGACTTCAAGGCTTAACTACTCCTGGGAGACGCTGCAAGGTTGCATGGCACCGCTTGCCACCATTTGTGAAAGATTTACTATCTATCAAATTAACATTCGTGTCTACTCAGTGTGTTCCTAACTCTGTCCTATCCCTACATCTCTGTCCGTCTGTCTCTCCGTGTGTCCCTAACTCTCCGTGTGTTCGTCTGTGCATCCCTTTTATACCCGTTGGTCTCCGCACCTATACGGTCAAGCTTGTTGACTTAACCAATCTCTGGCGAGACTACCACACCCAGGCCTGATGCCGTCCACAAGCTTGCCTCGTTTCTCGGCCGCACCCGTCCAGCTTCAAAGGAACCGTCCCTCTGAGCGCCGACAATTCGCCCCCAGGGCCTCCACAATATCTTGCCATTTACCACAGTTAACTTCTATATCCTGCCATTTACCACTGTTAACTTCTATATCTTGCCATTTACCACTGTTAACTTTTATATCTTGCCATTTACCACAGTTAACTTCTATATCTTGCCATTTTCCGCAGTTAACTTCTATATCTTGCCATTTACCACTGTTAACTTCTATATCTTGCCATTTACCACTGTTAACTTCTATATCCTGCCATTTACCGCAGTTAACTGCAATATCTTTCTATTTTCCACTGTTAACTTCTATATCTTGCCGTTTACCACTGTTAACTTCTATATCTTGCCATTTACCACTGTTAACTTCTATATCATGCCATTTACCGCAGTTAACTTCTATATCATGCCATTTACCGCAGTTAACTTCTATATCTTGCCATTTACCGCAGTTAACTTCTATATCTTGACATTTACCACTGTTAACTTCTACATCTTGACATTTACCACTGTTAACTTCTATATCTTGTCATTTTCCGCAGTTAACTTCTACATCTTGACATTTACCACTGTTAACTTCTATATCTTGCCATTACATGTGAGATAACTACATCAGTCAGATAGGGTGGATTACATCTGAGATAACTACACCTCCGATTATCCTCTTAAGATGAATACAGTTGTCTCTGTATTACATACACATTTTCCTTATATCTCCTCCTCAACTCCTGTCCATTCTATCTGGGCTAATGCCTATGATATCTCCCCGCCCTTCCATAAATCCTTCCTTTGAAAGTACGGGGACGCTTTAACAAAATCAGGGGTACAGGTCCCATGGGTTTATGGCCCAGGGCTTTAGGGCTTAAGTCCCAGGAGTTTAGGGCCCATTTCCCATGGGTTTATGGCCCAGGGCTTTAGGGCTTAAGTCCCAGGGGTTTAGGGCTTATGGCCCAGGTCCCATGTTTTTATGGCCCAGGTCCCATGGGTTTATGGCCCAGGTCCCATGGGTTTATGGTCCATGTTCCATGTGTTTATGGCCCAGGTCACATGGGTTTATGGCCCAGGTCACATGGGTTTATGGCCCAGGTCACATGGGTTTATGGCCCAGGTCACATGGGTTTATGGCCCAGGTCCCATGGGTTTAGTTTTGAGACACTTAAACCATCTGGTAATAGTTCACATGGGTGTGTGTTTGTGTGTAGTATTAAGACACACCATCTGGTAATAGTTTACATCGGTGTGTGTTTGTGTGTAGTATTAAGACACACCATCTGGTAATAGTTCACATCGGTGTGTGTTTGTGTGTAGTATTTAGACACACCATCTGGTGTGTTTGTGTGTAGTATTAAGACACACCATCTGGTAATAGTTTACATCGGTGTGTGTTTATGTGTAGTATTAAGACACACCATCTGGTAATAGTTCACATCAGTGTGTGTTTGTGTGTAGTATTAAGACACACCATCTGGTAATGGTTCACATCGGTGTGTGTTTGTGTGTAGTATTAAGACACACCATCTTGTAATAGTTCATATCGGTGTGTGTTTGTGTGTAGTATAGAGAAACACCATCTGGTGTGTTTGTATGTAGTATTGAGACACACCATCTGGTGTGTTTGTGTGTAGTATTGAGACACACCATCTGGTGTGTTTGTGTGTAGTATTGAGACACACCATCTGGTGTGTTTGTGTGTAGTATTCAAGTTAAGACACCGCCCCACCCACTGCCAGGGCCAACGAGCCAGTTATTTAAAATATGTTGACATTTATTGTCCTTGCTGGCAACAGTGACATTTTTACTGTCTCCTATATAGACATGAGCTGGTCTGTGGGCTGTATCACTAGTACTCGGCGTCATAGACTCGCATTCTATTATTGTAGCACTCGGCGTCATAGACTCACATTCTATTAATGTAGCACTCGGCGTCATAGACTCACATTCTATTAATGTAGCACTCGGCGTCATAGACTCACATTCTATTATTGTAGCACTCAGCGTCATAGACTCGCATTCTATTATTGTAGCACTCGGCGTCATAGACTCACATTCTATTTAATGTAGCACTCGGCGTCATAGACTCACATTCTATTAATGTAGCACTCGGCGTCATAGACTCACATTCTATTTTTGTAGCACTCAGCGTCATAGACTCACATTCTATTAATGTAGCACTCGGCGTCATAGACTCACATTCTATTAATGTAGCACTCGGCGTCATAGACTCACATTCTATTTAATGTAGCACTCGGCGTCATAGACTCACATTCTATTTAATGTAGCACTCGGCGTCATAGACTCACATTCTATTAAAGTAGCACTCGGCGTCATAGACTCACATTCTATTAATGTAGCACTCGGCGTCATAGACTCACATTCTATTAAGGTAGCACTCGGCGTGATAGACTCACATTCTATTTATTGTAGCACTCGGCGTCATAGACTCACATTCTATTAAGGTAGCACTTGGCGTCACAGACTCACATTCTATAATGTAACATTCTATGTAGAAACTAAGACTGCTAGTGTAGCACTCTTTAGTCCTAGTTTACTATTGCCGACACATTGATTCTCAATTTTGACAACCTAGCCCTCCACTCATTATTTGTTACTTTAGTGTGAATTGGTGTATGTAAATGGGAGTTATTTCCCCTGCTCCATTAGCAGTCATGGTAGATTGATGCCCCACCCACCCCCAGCCAAATTTAATGTGCAACTAGCATCCTGAACTCACCAAACAAATAATAGGTATGATGGTCTGGTTGTATGGGACATTAAAGGGGGGGGGATGAAAGGGGAGGTAAGAGCTGGTCGTAACATGAGGCACATTCTAGAAGGTGAAAAGGGAGGTAAGAGCAGGTTGTAACAGGAGGCACAGTGTAGGAGATGAAAGGGGAGGTAAGAGCTGGTCGTAACATGATTTAGTAGGAGATGAAAGGGGAGGTAAGAGCTGGTCGTAACATGAGGCACATAGTAGGAGATGAAAGGGGAGGTAAGAGCTGGTTGTAACATGAGGCACACAGTAGGAGATGAAAGGGGAGGTAAGAGCTGGTTGTATGATGAGGCACATTGTAGGAGGTGAAAGGGGAGGTAAGAGCTGGTTGAATGATGAGGCACATTTTAGGAGGTGAAAGGGGAGGTAAGAGCTGGTTGAATGATGAGGCACAGTGTAGGAGGTTAAAGGGGAGGTAAGAGCTGGTTGAATGATGAGGCACATTTTAGGAGGTGAAAGGGGAGGTAAGAGCTGGTTGTATGATGAGGCACAGTGTAGGAGGTTAAAGGGGAGGTAAGGACTGGAAATATGACACCGATTGCGGGCAATGCCGACCTTCAAGGGAAGCCATTTGATACAGTGTGAGTAGTAGGGGGGAAACTACTTTTTAAAATAAACTTATCTGGTGCTGGGGAGATGGATCAGGGACCACCAGTTTGAGAGAGTTTGAGATTCGCTGGTCTTGTCAATTAAATAACGTAACATGGCGGGTGCAAGTTTCCCTCCTCCAAGATCTGAGAACGACTTCGAGTGTCAAAGGTCATGCCATGAATCGACCTACAATAACGGTGTGGGTGGGGTGGGCGGGGTCATGGTCCTGTGACCTTTGACGATACCCAGCAGTTTGCCAGAAAAATGTGAAGGCAGAAGACTTTGATGTGCCTGTAAGGAGAAATGGTGACGCTCTTAATCAGAAGTCCATAACCAAACAATAATCTTTACGACCCAACATGGTGTGAATGAGCGGCCGTGGTAGCAATTCGAAGTCACAACCCAACACGGTATGAATGAACGGCCCTGGTAGCAATTCGTAGTCACAACTACTCACGACCCAACACGGTATGAATGAACGGCCCTGGTAGCAATTCGTAGTCACAACTACTCACGACCCAACACGGTATGAATGAACGGCCGTGGTAGCAATTCGTAGTCAGGACCCAACATGGTAGGAATGAACGGCCGTGGTAGCAATTCGTAGTCAGGACCCAACATGGTAGGAATGAACGGCTGTGGTAGCTATTGCCCAACTAATACACTCCCACGCAGATTCTACCTTAGCCTCAGCTGAAAAATAAATCTGATTAACAATTGATCAGTGAGAGCTTTTCAGTTGATGAGGTTTTGTTGACGGAATTAATGTGAACCGTTTCTCTTTGGATTTTTTTGTTTATTTGTTGTTGTGTTTGTTATACCTAGATGTAAATCACGGCTTCCCTCTCTAAGTCACATCCCCCTCGTCAGTCTCACAGTATATTGACGTCTTTGTACGTTTTCTCTCAGGTTTGGTGTGCAGAAGTTGCCGATCTACATCAACATGGTGCGAGAACCACTGGACAGGTTGATATCTTACTACTACTTCGTGCGGTATGGAGACGACTTTAGACCCAGTCTAAGGAGAAGGAAGTCAGGAGATAATGAGGTACATCACTGGGAGCGAGGACTTCTGGAGGAAGACAATAGGGAGGAGAGAATAGACAGAAACAAGGGAATTGAATGATTCTAGGGAGTAGAGAATAGAAAGACAGTAGGGAGTCGAGAATAGAGAGACCTGATATTTGGCGTGTGTGGTGTCTGAATCGTGGTGCTTGGTATGTGAGACTGGGTGTGTGATGTGTGAGACTGGGTGTGTGATGTGTGAGACTGGGTGTGTGATGTGTGAAACTCGGTGTGTGGTGTGTGACACTTGGTGTTTGATGTGTGAGACTGGGTGTGCGATGTGTGAGACTGGGTGTGTGATGTGTGAGACTTGGTTTGTGATATGTGAGACTTTGTTTGTGATGTGTGAGACTTGGTGTGTGAGACTCGGTGTGTGATGTGTGAGACTGGGTGTGTGATGTGTGACACTGGGTGTGTGATCATGTGTGACACTGGGAGTGTGATGTGTGAGACTGGGTGTGTGATGTGTGAGACTGGGTGTGTGATGTGTGAGACTGGGAGTGTGATGTGTGAGACTGGGTGTGTGACGTGCGAGACTGGGTGTGTGGTGTTTTAAACCTATAAGAGCTGGGTACACTCACAGGCTTGGGGCTTTAGAATACTGGTCAATGCTCTGACCGTTGGTCACAAACACCATTGAGTTAGGTTTTCAAAAGGGCCCTCCAAACACCATTCAACTAGTTTTTTATATGGGTCCTTCAAACGCCAATTAACTATTTTTTATATGGGTCCTTCAAACGCCAATTAACTTAATTTGGCACAACCCATCCTGACCCTACAACCCATCCTTACCCTACAACCCATCCTGACCCTACAACCCATCCTGACCCTACAACCCAACATTTAGGCCATAGAACATTGACCCTAATTAACCTTGAACTTGATCACTTTCAGTCATTTGATGAATGTGTGGCCAGGGACGGCAAGGACTGTGACCCGGAGAACCTGTGGGTTCAAGTCCCGTACTTCTGTGGTCATCACGCTGACTGTTGGTGAGTCCGGTCTTTATTTCTGCACACCGGTGGGGGGGGGGGGGTTAACACCACAGAGTTACTGCATTGGGCAACCATTGCAGCTCATCGGTGGGTAGTGTGTGATTGAAGGTCATCGGTAGTGTGAGTGGGATTGAAGGTCATCGGTAGTGGGATTGGAGGTTTAAGTAGAAATATTATTGCCTATCACAAATAAAGTAGATGTTATTGCCTATCACAAATAAAGTAGATGTTATTGCATATCACAAATAAAGTAGATTCTATTGCCTATCGCAAATAAAGTAGATGTTATTGCCTATCACAAATAAAGTAGATGTTATTGCATATCACAAATAAAGTAGATGTTATTGCCTGTCACAAAAAAGTAGATGTTATTGCCTATCACAAATAAAGTAGATGTTATTGCATATCACAAATAAAGTAGATGTTATTGCCTGTCACAAAAAAGTAGATGTTATTGCATATCACAAATAAAGTAGATACTATTGCCTGTCACAAATAAAGTAGATACTATTGCCTGTCACAAATAAAGCAGAGTAAATCGCCTTTCACATATAGTTGTTTAAAGAGGCATTAACTTTATAGACTTCAAAAGTTTGGTTTTTTTATGGCAGAAAATGTAATTTATTATCATGTAAGGTCTACCGATATATCGGTACCGATATCAGGAAATCGGTATAATATTAATATCGGTATCGGTATCATGTGAAGTTCCCGATATTGACGTAACCGATATTTCATAATAAGTGACATTTTGACAAAAACACACACAAATCATATAAAAATAACATTTAGATTGATAAATGTCTCGACAAATAAATATATCGATCCCGATACCAGTATTGCAAGTACCAAAAGAGCCCTAGTTATAATATGTACTGCCACAATACAGCGAGCCATGTGCTATGATATTGTTGAGGTATCGGCCGAATTTTGGTTTACTCCGAAATACTGTGTCAATGACGTCTTTGCTGAGTATACTATAATTGCTCCAATAGCAAAGATGCACGCAGAATAGCAGATGTTTAAAACATTTCGTTTTGGATGGAGTAACAAAATGTACCGTGTGTAGAGTTGTCATTAGCAACCATTCATCATTCAACCTCTTTTTGACTCTCTTACTATTGTTTTGTTCTCATTGTTTCAATTATAAAAGGTGGCCGTGTGCAAATCCATTTAACAGTTGGTTAGAAAAAAATATCGTTAATGTCAGCGAAAATACATATCGATAGACTTAATATAAAATATGAATAATTATGTGTGATAAATTTAAGATTGAAATGCGTCAAATATGACAACTGGTTTTTTGCCCTAACAAATAGTCATATGACAACAACAAAAAATCGGATATATCAGCAATGCCTGTAAAAATGCATAATAAATAAATACCAGTGATAAATTTAAGAATGACGTCATCAAATATGACCGCTTTCTTTGTCCAAACAAATGCTAACATGATAATCGACACCAATATTCGGGAAAAAAATATCGGCATAAATGTATATCGGTAAACCTCTAATATAAAATATAAATAATTATGTGTAACACATTTAAGAATGACATCATCAAATATGACAGTTGGTTTTTGTCCCAACAAATACTCATGTATAACTCTGTTATGTGTGGACCATACAGTATGTAGAGACTGTTATGTGTGGACCATACAGTATGTCAAGACTGTTATGTGTGGACCATACAGTATTTAGAGACTGTTATGTGTGGACCATACAGTATGTAGAGACTGTTATGTGTTGACCATACAGTAAGTAGAGACTGTTATGTATATGTACCATACAGTATGTAGAGACTGTTACGTATGATTTCCTTACAGGGAGCCTGGCAATCAGTGGGCCCTGGAGGAGGCCAAGAGAAACCTCCTCCATCATTACCTCCTGGTCGGCATCACAGAGGAGTTGAAGGACTTTCTGGTCGTCCTTGAGGCCACACTACCGAGGTTCTTTCGAGGCGCCACACAGCTGTACGCTAAAGGTAACTGCCATGTCTAGTTGAATGCTATAAACAAAATAGATCTTTAGTCTCATTGTTTAATTTCCAAATATTGATCATGAATTTTGTTGCCATTAATTTTTTTTTTTAAGCATTAAAAGTTGCCCAGTTGTGGTTTGTCATCACTGAAAACTCTTTATACTCATTTATTGTAGTCGTATTTCTTGAACTTTTTTCTTTTCTTCACACTATTTGTATACTATATCTGAGGCATTTTGTGCCATGAAACAAATTTTGCTGAGCCACAGTCACAAAGGTTTTTTTAAAAACTGATTCTTATCTCTTAAAAGAAATTAAAATAATTGTTACCAAAATAACATGAGCCTTTAATCTCAAGGACGGCAAAAAAAATCAGAAAGTTTGAATAATTCAATCAAGTACTGGGAAGAATTCAATCAAGTACTGGGAAGAATTCAATCAAGTACTGGGAAGAATTCAATCAAGTACTGGGAAGAATTCAACCAAGTACTGGGAAGAATTCAATCAAGTACTGGGAAGAATTCAATCAAGTACTGGGAAGAATTCAATCAAGTACTTGGAATAATTCTATCAAGTACTGGGCTGAATTTCCTTTCAGAAATGTGTTTTGGAAAAAAGCATCTTCCAGCAAAAAGATAAGTTGTTTCAATAGGCCATTGACCGTCTAAGTCTAGCGGCTTACCTGCCCTTGTTCTTGTTGGTTTGCTAATAACATGACACAAAAGCAGACTTCCCTGCCCTTGTACTTGTTGGTTTGCTAACAACATCACACAAGCAGCAGGCTTACCTGCCCTTGTTCTTGTTGGTTTGCTAACAACATCACACAACAAGCCGTGCATTAGATTGAAATTGATTAAGGGAAAGTATATATCCAGCATTTATGGATCCTAGTAATATGTCATGTATCCAGATGGTCTGCATCCTTCTAGTCTATCTGGCATATATCCAGATGTTAAAGATCCTTGTTGTCTATCTAAATTTAGATGTTAGGCAAAGTTTTTATAAACAAGAAAATTCTTTAAAACTAGTACAACATTATTCTAAGGCAAATACTTCCAGTTGTGAACAATGTTATAAAAAACAATATTGGGAATTCTTATTTTGGAAGAAATCTACCTTCAAATATTTGCACATCTATCTCAGTGTTAACAGCTGAAGTGCTTGGGTAGGCCAGGGGACATAACTGTTTCAAATAGACTCATCTATAGCTGGCTGTTTTCATATATTAACAATAATCATAATTAAATATACTTGTAAGAGACTTTTAAATGGTGCAGTTCTTTGTTTGCTAGTTGTCTATTTTTATTTTGTATAGTAAACTCACTTTGAATCTTTAAAAAAATCTTGAATTTTTTAAATTGAAGAATATTTCAGTTAAAATTTGTTATTAGCTGGAATACACTAGCTATCAAAAACATGCGTAACAATCAACCTGTGATTTCCTCATCTGTTTTCCCTCACTCCCATCATACCCACCCATCATACCCACCCATCTTAGTCTTATAGCTCTCAGCCCTGCCCCTTAACACCAATAGGTTCAAGTGTTACAAATTAGAACCTGACAGACATGATGCCAAGAAATACATTTGTTTGCCAGGGAAATTTTAACAAAGACCAACAAAAATGACCAATCTTTGATTTGATTTTGAATTTTAAAATATTTCCTTTGATTATTAGTTTATATCTTAGATGAGCATCCAATATGGGAGTGAAACTATTTTGGTCCACAATTTATGTGACACACATCACGTGATTTACTTTGGGATGCTTGTCACTAGTGTTACCAGTGGAAAACAGACATCGTCCAGAATTTATGTTTTTGAGATATTATCTTTTTCATCAACTGGTCAGTGCTGTCAGCCATGTTTAAGTGCCGTCTTGTTTGGTCATCTCCAGGTCACGGTCACCATCTGCGGCAGACAGTGCAGAAAGTTCCCACTAGACCAGAGACCGTGTCCAAAATGAGAAACTCTCTCATTTGGAAGTTAGAAAATGACTTTTACGAGTTTGCCCTTAGGCAGTTCCATTACATTAAACGGCTGATGTTTCAGAAACATAAGGGCCAGTTGGTCGAGAAAGCAAAGAGATTTCATTTTGGAAAAGTTCGGCCCATGCCACCTTAGACCCATGCTGTGATATTTTCTGGTTGGTTTTTTTTTTCTGTTTTTTTGTTTTGGTGTTGTTTTTTTCTCTCTGAATGTCCAAACAGGCAGTGTTTCTCAAAGTGACTGGAAGAGGGGCTAGATGTAAAAGTTGGGGGGAGGTGGGGTGAAAGTAAGGATTTATTTACAAAGTTCCTAAATTGGAAATATTTGGGGGCAAAATTAATGTTGTAAAACAAAACCTTTCATTGCAATCAACAAATGGTTTCATTCCAGTTGGCAATGACCAAGATGTAATAAATTGGGAACCACTGCTGTAATAGCCATAGTGTGCCAGGCTAGCTGTCTACCCTTGGTGTGCCAGGCTAGCTGTCTACCCTTAGTGTGCCAGGCTAGCTGTCTACCCTTGGTGTGCCAGGCTAGCTGTCTACCCTTGGTGTGCCAGGCTAGCTGTCTACCCTTGGTGTGTCTCTATTTATGCAGCTCTGTGTTGTTTGCTTGCTCTATCTCATTCTTTTGTTAAACCAAGTAAACCACCCAGATGTTGATGAGAGGCCCCCATTTGGAACGAATTATCAAATTAATATCCATATTTTGTTGATCTTTGAATTACAAAATAATCAAAAAAAATTAAAATAAAAATATACTTTACTCCACTCAACTTTCAGTAAATTGTACACATCAATGTACGCATCAATGTACACATCAATGTACATACCAATGAAAAATAGTTCAACGAGCATACTCCATGTTCATGTACACAAGCATGAGAGTGAACAGTTTAGGAATGTGTACAATTCCATCTTGTGTTCTATTCTAAAAACATATTCAATTACTTATTGCTGTATCTAAAATGAACCCAGTTATTGTAAGTCTACCATAACCCTGTTATTGTAAGTCTACCATAACCCTGTTATTGTGAGTTTCCAATAAGATGAGATACAGAAATATTATCATAAAGTTAATTTGAATTGCTAGTATGACTTTTGAAACAGAAAACTCTTCTATATTATTAAAAGGCAAAGCCTTCACTCATCAGTATTTCTCCTACCTCCCATTTAGGTAGAAAAATACAACTTTGATAAGTTGTTGAGCACAGTCCCGCTATGGTAACCAGCAATGTTTTTAAAAATGACCACTTATTGGGGATTGACACCCGGATGTTCAAAAATAAACAGGTTTCTATAGATATTCTAGCTGTAATGGTCAACAGCGTTGAACATGTTAGGTCGACAGCGTTGACCATGTTAGGTCGACAGCGTTGACCATGTTAGGTCGACAGCGTTGACACCCGGATGTTGACCATGTTAAACTTTCATAGTTATGGCCCCTTCTTGACAAAGTTTTGTATGTGGCTTCCCCTGCACTAACTGAAACCATTACTTTGGTGGTAGGACACCAATTTCAGTGGTAAGACACCAATGTTGGTGGTAAGACACCAATTTCGGTGGTAAGACACCAATTTCGGTGGTAAGACACCAATTTGGTGGTAAGACACCAATTTTGGTGGTAAGACACCAATGTCAGTGGTAAGACACCAATTTCAGTGGTAAGACACCAATTTCAGTGGTAAGACACCAATTTTGGTAGTAAGACACCAATTTTGGTTGCTATATTGAGCTTTACCAACAGTCTTTGTTCCTTATGTTCCCACCTTTAAGAAATTTGATATGGAGGTTTCCAAGTCTAATTGAATCCTAATTGGCCATTCACAGCGTGGGTAATTTGCTAGTCTGAAATAAAAATAAAATCATTCAAATGTATGTCACAATATTATATGTCAACTTTTATGTTTCTCTCTTCCGTATCCCCATGATCCCAAACAATTTTTACTAAATACAATACTTTCCCGCTAGACCCCACAAAATAGACCTGGATCTCTGAAATTTTACTTGGAACAGGAAGATCTGGATCAAATTTTTATAATAAAATTAAAATACTTAACATGACCTGTACCATAAAGTTAACATGACCTATAACATATAGTTAACGTGACCTGTAACATATAGTTAACATGACATGTAACATATAGTTAACGTGACCTGTAACATATAGTTAACGTGACCTGTAACATATAGTTAACGTGACCTATAACATATAGTTAACGTGACCTGTAACATATAGTTAACGTGACCTATAACATATAGTTAACGTGACCTTTAACATATAGTTAACGTGACCTGTAACATATAGTTAATGTGACCTGTAACATATAGTTAACTGCTGAATTCCTAAGCCTGGTATTTGAAGTATGTTAGCTTTCTACTTTGTTCATGTAAACGAATGAAAACAATGAGCTTTTCCAGAGAGATACTTTCTACAAATTTACTTTCTTGGAGATGTAATTCTTTGGAGAGATATTTCCTAGAAAGGTTATTTCTAAAGAAATATTTTCTAGAGATGTACTTTTTGCAGAGGCTATGTCTGAAGAGCTTGTGTAGGAAAAGATTGAAACTTTATTCTGAAATCTATTGGCAATATGATGAGACAACTCTAGTGGCACTTCTGATTATAACTCAAACTTTAAGACTGTCATGGAATCCCCATTTCAATGAAGTTATCAAAAAATCTAACAAAACCTTAGACTTTATAGAAAGAAACTTCTACAAATGTAACAAAGATATAAAACTAAAATGCTACCTCACCCTGGTGAGACCTATACTAGAATATGCATCTTCTGTATGGGACCCATCCACCAAAGAAAACATTGGTAAACTAGAACAAATTCAAAAAAGAGCTGCCAGATTCATTACTGGAGGATATTCAAAACTCAAAAGAGTAACACCATTAGTTAAATCATTAAACCTTGAAACACTAGAGGATAGAAGAACCAAGAGTAAAGTAGTAATTATTATACATAAAGCAATTAATTCTAATTTAGAAATACAACACAAAGATAACTTAATACAACCCTCAAATAGACATAGAGATAAAAACATCTTTCTTATTCCGTATGCAAGAACAAACACATACAAGTTTTCTTTCTTCCAATCCAGAATTCGATCGTGGATTGGGTTGCCTGAAGAAACCAGGAAAAACAACACTTTGTCTTCATATAAAAATCTAATAAAATGCGGGACTAGTCACAAACCATAGGATAAGCTTAGGACGCAATAATCTTCTGAATAGAAGGAGTGTCTGTAATCTGTAACAGATAAGACACCAAGTAAGAAAGAAAACAGTGTTTAAAAAAATTACTAATGTGTTCTATTGCTTTATATGATGTCACCTCTCATGGGCAGACAACTTGTGCTATAGTAACTTCATTTTTTATGCCATTCAAATTATTAGTTGATCATTTTTAGTAACTTATCCTTCTTTATTGAAGAAAACCTTCTTAACCATATGTGAAACATGTTATTCCAAATGTATGTAATGTCCAAAAATGGCAAAACTTTTTTACCCCATATTTTTTGTTTATTTTTAGTAGCAAGTCATTGGCCACAGAACATCATTTTATATTCAAGATTTCATCTATAAAATTATTTTATTGCAGATTTCATCTATGAAATTTGTATATTAAAGATGTCATCTATAAAATGAGTATATTAAAGATTTGATTCATTATATGAGTATTTTAAAGATTTCAATAGTATAATAAAGATTTCATCAATAAAAAAAAGTATATTAAAGATTTCATAAATGAAATAAGCATATTAAAGATTTCATCAATGAAATAAGTATATTTAAGATTTCATCAATGAAAGGAGTAATTTTTAAAATCAACTCTTATGGTCGAAACCTAAATTTTATTGTTTTTAAACATTTTATTTCCATTTTCCTGGAATAAGCTAAAAGCTTACAAATGACAAATCCCTAATGCTCTAAAAACCTGGCAATGATATTCTGCTGATAATATCTTGTAGCATTTTGGGTCCTCGAAAGCGTCGCGTCGTCATGTTGTCAAGTGGGCCTGAGATCATCTTAATTATAGTAACTAAAATACACAATAACAATGTGTAAACAGTAAGATTTTTCACTTAGTATAAACAAGATCATGAGACCTATCTAGGGTAGGTCATTCTGACACCAGTTCTGTGTACATCCCTGTGTCCCATTATCTGGGGCAGGTCATTCTGACACCAGTTCTGTGTACATCCCTGTGTCCCATTATCTAGGGTAGGTCATTCTGACACCAGTTCTGTGTACATCCCTGTGTCCCATTATCTGGGGTAGGTCATTCTGACACCAGCTTTACTCAACTCTAGCACCAGTTCTATATACATACCTGTGTCCCACAGTTTGTGTTAATTCCAGCTTTCACTGCACATTTGTATTTCTCACAACTTTGCTGTGCGTCCTGCAGAATGTGCAATATCTTATGTGTTGTGTTCCATGGTGGAGGGAGTCTTATTATCAGATCACAACTCTCCAGCAGATTATTGTAAGATCTCATAACTCTCCATGAGATTATTGTAAGATCTCATAACTCTCCATGAGATTATTGTAAGATCTCATAACTCTCAGGCAGATTATTGTAAGATCTCACTCTCAGGCAGATTATTGTAAGATCTCATAACTCTCCATGAGATTATTGTAAGATCTCATAACTCTCCATGAGATTATTGTAAGATCGTTTAGCTCTCCAGGAGATTATTGTAAGATCTTTTAGCTCTCCTGGAGATTATTGTAAGATCTTTTAGCTCTCCAGGAGATTATTGTAAGATCTCATAACTCTCCATGAGATTATTGTAAGATCTTTTAGCTCTCCTGGAGATTATTGTAAGATCTTTTAGCTCTCCAGGAGATTATTGTAAGATCTTTTAGCTCTCCTTGAGATTATTGTAAGATCTTTTAGCTCTCCTGGAGATTATTGTAAGATCTTTTAGCCTTCCTGGAGATTATTGTAAGATCTTTTATCTCTCCTTGAGATTATTGTAAGATCTCATAACTCTCCAGGAGATTATTGTAAGATCTTTTAGCTCTCCATGAGATTATTGTAAGATCTTTTAGCTCTCCAGGAGATTATTGTAAGATCTTTTAGCTCTCCATGAGATTATTGTAAGATCTCATAACTCTCCAGGAGATTATTGTAAGATCTTTTAGCTCTCCTGGAGATTATTGTAAGATCTTTTAGCTCTCCTGGAGATTATTGTAAGATCTTTTAGCTTTCCTGGAGATTATTGTAAGATCTTTTAGCTCTCCATGAGATTATTGTAAGATCTTTTAGCGCTCCTGGAGATTATTGTAAGATCTTTTAGCTCTCCATGAGATTATTGTAAGATCTTTTAGCTCTCCTGGAGATTATTGTAAGATCTTTTAGCTCTCCATGAGATTATTGTAAGATCTTTAAGCTCTCCTGGAGATTATTGTAAGATCTCATAACTCTCCAGGAGATTATTGTAAGATCGTTTAGCTCTCCTGGAGATTATTGTAAGATCTTTTAGCTCTCCTGGAGATTATTGTAAGATCTTTTAGCTCACCATGAGATTATTGTAAGATCTTTTAGCTCTCCTGGAGATTATTGTAAGATCTTTTAGCTCTCCATGAGATTATTGTAAGATCTTTTAGCTCTCCTGGGGATTATTGTAAGATCTTTTAGCTCTCCATGAGATTATTGTAAGATCTCATAACTCTCCAGGAGATTATTGTAAGATCTTTTAGCTCTCCTGGAGATTATTGTAAGATCTTTTAGCTCTCCTGTGGATTATTGTAAGATCTTTTAGTTCTTCACCAGCCAATAATCCATAAAGTTTTATTTGAAAGTTTCTCTGTAATTGAATTACTTTCATGGGATGTAATCGGACAAAAAGATTTTAATTTAATTCTATGGGGCATCATCAGTTTCTTGACATACTGTTTGGAAGACATTTGTCTCATGATGTTCATGCAATGTCTTGACAATCATGTCTTACATGTCACAACATTTGTTTATCACTTGCTATGACATTTGATAAACACAGATTTTGAGTAAGTATGTTGACTGATGTTCAAAAAAATGTTTTACAAAATGCTTTGAAGAGACAGCGTGCCTTTTTTTTCTGATAGATCATAACTAGTAGGCTGTCTTCACTTTAAGCTGTGAGGCTGACTGGCTGTATAGTCACGTCACGCAGACGACCGACCAACACCAACGCGGCCACACAGCAGTTTAGATTTAACATAACAAAATTATGCACTAAAAATAAATGCTGTGCAACTTTGCACATGCACTAAGACATAGGAACCTTATGGGCAACATTGCTAGTATTTAATATTACATCATTACTAGTATGTAATATTACATCGTTACAAGTATTAGTATGTAATATTACATCATTACTAGTATGTAATATTACATCGTTACAAGTATTAGTATGTAATATTACATCATTACTAGTATGTAATATTATATCATTACTAGTATGTAATATTATATCATTACTAGTATGTAATATTATATCATTACTAGTATGTAATATTATATAATTACTAGTATGTAATATTATATCATTACTAGTATGTAATATTATATCATTACTAGTATGTAATATTACATCATTACTAGTATGTAATATTATATCATTACTAGTATGTAATATTATATCATTACTAGTATGTAATATTATATCTTTACCAAATAATATCATATACATATACATAATGTTTTCAATAAATTAATTTTTTTCACAAATGAAACTCTTTTCTGAAACGATATTTACTGTTAATAAATTGTACATTTAGAATTGTTAGTATTTAGTTCCTTGATTATCTCTCCTTTTTCCTCTTATCCTCATTCATAATTTATGCAGCACCTTGACCTTGGGATTAAACATCTTTGTCACTGGGATTTAGTGATAACCTTTCCTGGCTATGTGGTTATTTTTTAAAGATGTATAAAAAATGATAACAAAGTCACTGGTCACATGATATGTCAGTGGTCTCTGATGACATGTTATGTCACTTTGTCACATGATGTCAGTCATGTCACTTGTTCACATATGTCAGTGGTGTCACTTGGTCACATGATGTCTCAGTGATGTCACTTGGTCACATGATATCTCAGTGATGTCACTTGGTCACATGATATCTCAGTGATGTCACTTGGTCACATGATATCTCAGTGATGTCACTTGTTCACATGATATCTCAGTGATGTCACTTGGGCACATGATATCTCAGTGATGTCACTTGGTCACATGATATCTCAGTGATGTCACTTGGTCACATGATATCTCAGTGATGTCACTTAGTCACATGATATCTCAGTGATGTCACTTGGTCACATGATATCTCAGTGATGTCACTTGGTCACATGATATCTCAGTGATGTCACTTGGTCACACAGTATCTTAGTAACTTATTTGTTTTATGGCCTTGATTGCAGATATTCTTTCATGAAATAAAGTTAAAATGTTTTGAATGGAACTTTCATGTTCCTTAAGCTTTGATGTTAAAATACTGTAAGAGTAGCATAGCTACTTTCATCTAAGTACTACAAGATGGCAACGTTTTTCATATCTAAGTACGACAAGATTGCAACGTTTTTCATTTCTAAGTACGACAAGATTGCAATGTTTTTCATATCTAAGTACGACAAGATGGTAATTTTTTTCCTAACTAATTACTACAAGAGTGCAACCTTTTTTATTTTATTTTCAGGTCAAAAATCCCATCTTAGAAAAACTGCCAAGAAGCTGCCGCCAAAACAAGAAACTGTGGAAAAGATTCAAACATCCCAAATCTGGAAAATGGAAAATGAGTTTTACGAGTTTGCCCTGGACCACTTCCATTACGTCAAGAACCAAATGTTTGATACTGTCAACGGGGAGCTTGTACCTAAAGACGGGAAATTTATGTTTGAAAAAATGAGACCAAAGTGATAGACATCTGCCAGTATTTGTGACTCTAGTGAATGGAAGGAGGAGTGGTTGAGGTGTGCATTCAAGACCCAAATATTGGGAGAAATTAAAATATTCATGTTTGTAATTGTATTGAGATAACTCAAAAAAACTTATCCCCCCCAAAAAAAAAGATAACTCAAAAAAACGTATCCCCCCCAAAAGATAACTCCAAAAAACTTATCCCACTCCCCCCCCCCAAAAAAAAAATCATGCACAGCAAAGTTCTGATGTCCAAAATTTGTTACTGAACTGAGTGACAGACATGAGATAAATTTATATTTAGGCCAATGAAGGGAGAGAATAAATTTATATTTAGGCCAATGGGGGAGAGAATAAATTTATATTTAGGCCAATGGAGGGAGAGAATAAATTTATATTTAGGCCAATGGGGGAGAGAATAAATTTATATTTAGGCCAATGGAGGGAGAGAATCATTTTAATGTGTGTTAGCAAGGGATAAAGGGAGAGAATAAAAGTTTTGTCCTCAGTAAGGGAGGGCACACCACCGCTGAATGTAGGTCAACATTTATCACTGCCGTCTATCATGTTTGATTATTTATTGATTCCAATTGATTCCTCAAAATGAAATGCTCATAAAAGTGATTTTATAATAATATGATCTTTGAACAGTCGCCAGGTTATAATATGATCTTTGAACAGTCGCCAGGTTATAATATGATCTTTGAACAGTCACCAGGTTATAATATGATCTTTTTGTCTGAACAGTCGCCAGGTTATATGATCTTTTTGTCTGAACAGTCGCCAGTTTATATTATGATCTTTGAACAGTCGCCACGTTATAATATGATCTTTGTCTGAGCAGACGCCAGGTGATGGTCCATAATTTAAAAAATGTTGCCTGTGGAGTGTCCTTAGCAACCCTTGAAAAATTGGGCCATTCAGCTAGTGTTGGGGAACATTCAGCTAGTGTTGGGGAACATTCAGCTAGTGTTGGGGAACATTCAGCTAGTGTTGGGGAACATTCAGCTAGTGCTGGCAAACATTCAGCTAGTTTGAGGGTGGGGAGTGCATTTTGGTCAAAGTTTCATGAAATAAAAAAATGATTTTTTTCAAGGTCAGTCATTAGATCTCAAATTAGGACAGGCAGCCTTATGATAAATGTTAATTTTGAGGTCAATTCTGAGATCTTTGATCTGTTGTTTGTGGCATTGACTTAGGGAGAGTTAACCTGCACAGTCAAGGTCATGACCTAATGAGTCTAGAAGGATGTTGTCTACAGGAGCTTTGTTGTTCGAGAGTATAAAGATAAGACATGCCAGGTGTTTGTAAAAATGTCATCTATGTTTGTGTGATATGATTGTAGTGCCTCATGCCAGATTTCACAACCAAAGACTGATATCAAATGAAAGTGGTTATCTGTAGATTAAATTAATAGAATTATAATTGTCTTATAAGGGCCGTCCACAAATGATGTCACACGCCTAGGGGAGGGGGAGAGTCCCCCCATGTGGGGGGAGGGGTGGAGTTTAAGAATTGTGATGTCACGTTAAATGAAAGTTCCTCTTAAATATTCCATTTCTTACAATTTATTTTATGTTTTACATCGCTTGGCTTGCTACATATGGTAGATATTAGAGTGCAGCCTTATACTAAATACATACTTAAATGACAATAAAGTGATTTGAAACATGCTCATTTTCAAATTAGAAAATACTGCTTGGGGGGGGGGGGGGGTTTGAGCTAAAATCATGTGACATCATTTATAGATGGCCCCATAGACTGATAAACTGTCAAGCATTGTTCTATCAAAGGTCGTTAAACTAACTGACCCATGAGAGGTCATCAAACTAACTGACCAATCAGAGGTCATCAAACTAACTGACCAATCAGAGGTCATCAAACTAATTAACTAACTGACCAATCAGAGGCCTTCTGTGTACAATAAGCTGATAAAAAATCTCTTTCCATACACAAGAGCAAGGATAATATGACAGTACTTTAAAATAATCAAAATATTTTATTTAGTTAGCATGAAACATCTTCATTTATTTTGTAGGGGTCATTGTTTGAGGGAATGTGACCTTGGTCAGTTTGGTGTGGGAGACACTGTTTGTACATGTACACAACTAAGATAAAGTCTATCAAATGGTGTGGGAGACACCGTACATTCAGACCAAAAATAATTAAGCAATTTGGCTAAACATGTTGTAATAGAATTAAATAAGCCAGTATTTAACTCCCCCTCTCCCCTACACCCACCAGATGTGTCTGGTATGCCAGTTTTTACCTCCCCCTGTAGCCACCTGTCAATACATAAGCCTCTTTATAAATTTGTTGTCAAAGTCTAAGCATTTAACAAATGGTCTGAAGTCTTTATTTAAAATGAAACTTCAATTTTATTTTTCAATTTTGTTGAGACTAGTGACTGGTGATACTGATTGTAATTTTATTGAATGGATCTGACTGTGTCGTCTTCTTCTTGACTTCTTTCAACTCCCCATGGTTGTCTTGTGTTTGGGAGGTCGGAGGTCAAAGGTTAATGTAAAAACTGTTTTCTTGTCAAGAATCTCAAACCTCTCCCCCTCTCCTTGTTCTATTTTCTATTTCATTTTAATCTTCACATTTCCATCTCATTTTGAAATATTTTTCAAGTCTTGATGTGCGTGAATGATCATCTTAAAATAAAATTGTTTGCCAACTCTCAATTAATTCAATGCATATTTTTCGACTATGATTTAAGTGGCCTGTTATCAAAGTAATTGTTTTTATTTGCATATCTTGAAGCACAAGTTTTAGAATAGTCATTTCATGATATTATTATTTCAACTCGTCCAGACAACCTGATTTTCAAACTTTTATTTTGTTCAATTTTCAATGTTATTTTTAGTTTGAATATTGGTTGTTGGAAAAGACTGTTTACTTAGTTGTTGATACATTGTTTCTTTCAGTCGATCCTGCCAACTTTTTAAGGCAGTAGGATTTAAATGATCACAAATAGTTGATGAGCAAAGACGAGGCATTTTATTCTCCCTTGAAGTTTGAAGAATACAAATATTACTTCTCAAACAAGAATAAAATGGAAAATATCTTCGGTAATAAATATCAAAATTACGCCATCTGAAAAAGAAATGGCCCAGATTTCTTGTTATTTTAAGCCAAATAACCTTGTTAAATGACAGGAGTACAAATTGTAATATAATTGGCAGTTTCTAATTACAGCGTTTAGCCTTGTCTTTGGACAGCTTTTATTTTGTTAAATGCTCATGTTTTATTTTATCACGTGTAATTAAAATCAAAATCAAGACCTACTGACCTCTTTTGAAATAATTTTTCTCGTCTTTTTTAATGTTTATAATGTGAAATGTGTTTCTCCATTTGACAATGTTAAATTAAATAATTAATGATGTAAGGACATTATTTATACATGTGTAAATGCCCCAAATTCCTAAAATTGTGTGACTGTTTGTATCAACACATGTGTTGATTGGTAGGGTCATATTTTTTTTATTTTTGGGTGTTGTGTCACAAGTATAAATTATTGTTGTACTTTGAGAAAGTTTTTATTCATGAATGTATATTCAGTAAGATGTACAAATTTTGCCAAGTAATAAATAAAATTTAAAAGATGATATAATTCATTGTTTTCTGCTAACTGCTAATAAATTATTATTTTTTTGTTTGTTTGAGAACTTTTTAATTCAGCAAGAATTTTACAAATTTTAGAGTGTGCTCCATTTCTTGAAATAATAATATTACAAAGAAATAATGAAAGGCAGAGCAAGACTTTATTTACCTGATGCATTTTAAGAACATGGATAATAGATCAAATATTTTAATCACAAAGAAATTTTTTTTAAGTCCCGTAACCTCTTTTTATCGAGGTCGTAGAGGATTCTAATGTTGCCATTAGAATATTCTCGGGCTTAATAGACACTGGCGGCGCCCATCCCTCTCCAGGTCAGCGGAGGACTTTCTAAGCGTTAGTCATTGCACAACATTTTTATAGTGGCTTTTCGTGGGCTTGAACCCACGCCCCTCAGCTTGTGAGACGAGCGCACTATTGACTTCGCTACCCAGCCGCCAACAAAGAAATTACTTTAATTTTATACATTTTGTCTTTGGAAATAAATAGTTACAGTTTGTTTCTTGTTAAGATCTCTAGATTATATCTCTGATATCCTGGTGTATAACAAATAGTTTCACATGAACGGATATTTACAACTTGCACATTTCACCTAGGGGCCGCTAATGAATTTTAACCGATGTTAAAAGTGTCATGAATGGAAAGGGTCACAAAGGGTTAACAGTTTGTATTAAGTAAGTGGTCAAAATGAAAATGTTATCTATGCATATAAAAATGAAAGTATTAGGGCTGCGGAAATTTTCTATTCATTTCTCGATTGATTGGTAAATTTTTTATTGATTAAAATTATTTAAATCTATAAAATAACGATTAAAATTAAAGAAAATGTTCTTAAAATTTATTTTGAGATTTATTAATAAATAATTAATTATTGATAATTAATAATTGTTTTTTTACGTACAAACTTCTCCATTTAAAGATAAGATTTTCAAGGTGTAAACTTTAAAATAACCTGTTTTTTAAAGGACAATGATCTAAAAAAAAAAAAAAAAAAACGTTTTTCATTAATTGACAATAACAAAATTGAAATTCATTGACATTATATGAACTGCTTATATTTTAATATAGATCTATATCTGTTAACAATATTATATATTTTTTAAATTAAATGAAATACCTAAGTTATGGGCATTTTAATAAAAGGGTACAAAATGTGAAGGAAAACAACATAGTGAAAAAAGTGATTTTGAGGTCTTAGAAAAAAAACCATAACATTTGAACCACTTGAGATAAAAAGATGATCTTTAAGTTTTTGTTTATCATCAAACAATTTCTATCTACAGCTGTATTACTTTTATATTTTAAGATTAATTTCATTTCAAACTTAAATACGTTATTTAACTTATTTTTATTGCTAACTATGTTTTAAAAATAACTCAATATATAAAAAAAATATATTACTGTTTTTATTACTTCCCTTTAAATTTTCAGTTTAATGACGTCAATCATCTTAATTTTTAGTTTTAACAAAATTATCGATTAATTAATCGGTAATTTTTTTTAAGTTAACTATTAAATTTAATTTAATCGATAACAGCCCAAATAATTTTTAATTATGGGGTTAGTTTGAGTGTTTAGAATATACTAAACCTGGGACTTATATTAATTTCGAAATTAATTTTAACATTCTTATAAATTACGATTAAATTAGAGCTTTTAGTTTTAGGGTCAGGGTTAGTTGTCCATTTCTTACATTAAAATAATTTTTTTTAAATAGGGACTAAAACTAATTAAATCAATTTAACATTCTTACAATTAAATAGGAGCTTATAGTTTTAGGGTCAGGGCTAGTTGCCTATTTTTTACACTCAAACATTACATCAAACTCAGAATATCACCTAGTAATACTTAGTAATAGTTTTAGTAAATTAATAATAGTGAACTACCAATAGCCGACAACAGGAAATGGCTATTGGTAGTCGAGTACTAATAGCTGAACATTAATAGCCGCAGCCTATAAATAACGATTGCGGTGGTGCAGACTATCAAATTCAATGGTCGTAGCTAGAATATGAAAGATAGACAAAAGCGAACAACAATTTTTTATTTTTAAAATTTACTTGTCCGAGGATCCAAAGACTTGATAATTCAAATTGCAACTGCAAAAATACTGACCTCTGCGTTGCAAAAAGCATACAAATGAATGAAGACGCTTAACCTGTCTAACCCCAACGACCAATCAGCTGGCAAGAAAACGTAGTGCAGAGGGTGGGGGTCATCGAGACCAACAAGGCATTCTATTGAGGTCAATTACGTTGTTCTTTCAGAACAACAGAATATCATGTATTTCGTAGTGTAGTGATTATTACATTCGCCTAACACGCAGAAGGTCGTAGATTCAAGCCACAGCTAAAACATTACTTTTTTAATTTTTAAAAATGTTTGTGTTTTTGCCCGTTCATTTCCCACTTTCTTTTCGCAACACGGCTGTAAGCTTTGTTTCTCGACATTGGCATAATAACTTCGTGCTCTCCGTTGTGCTCAGTGACAGAAAAGTAGACACACACTCCCCTCAACAATTACTTTCATAAAATGAATACTTTAGACACCCTCCCTCGCTCTACAGGCATGCATAACTTGTGTACCCACAGCAGTGTGTACCTCATCGCTCCTGTGTTCTTAGATGCTTTGGTATCTCCTACAGTCGTCTGAGCCTTGTTGCCTTTCCATTGTTCTCTTCGATTCCGGCTGGTTTAATTTGCTAACAGTGCCAACGTTCAAAAAGATATGTCTGTATCTTCCAAAACCTATTTTCAGTCATGGACAATTGTATGTTGCTCTCATAGTCGTTTGCCCAAACCCACCCCATTAGGACAACTGTGTTTTTCAGGAAGTCTTCAACCGTCACTAAATCAATAGCGGTGTATGCAATTATATTATATTACATTATAACAGTTATATTATTGCTGTGTTTATTTGGGATTTTTCAAGCCATTTTATTTATATTCACAACTGTTGTCATTTTGTCTCGGGGCAAACCTAATAATAATTCAGTTTTCCATAATATCCCATTAAATATGGGCTTAAAATGTCATCAACTTCCAAAGGTTCAGTGGATTTAGATGGACCGAGATCTGCGAAAGCAGTGATTTGTTTCATGTTGCTAAGGTCAAGGTTTCTGAGTTCATTCATCATCCAGCTCACACTCACATGGTTACCTGAAATGGTTGTTCATTGTTAGGGAAAACAAAGGGTGCTGGGCATTGTGCCACATAATTGTTAGGGAAAACAAAGGGAGCTGGGCATTGTGCCACATAATTGTTAGGGAAAACAAGGGGTGCTGGACATTGTGCCACATAATTGTTAGGGAAAACAAAGGGTGCTGGGCATTGTGCCACATAATTGTTAGGGAAAACAAACGGTGTTTGGCATTGTGCCACATAATTGTTAGGGAAAACAAAGGGTGCTGGGCATTGTGCCACATAATTGTTAGGGAAAACAAAGGGTGCTGGGCATTAATGGTCTGAAGNAGAGTCAGAAACTGTTAAAGGTGACGCAGCAGGTTGACCGAGATCTGCGAAAGCAGTGATTTGTTTCATGTTGCTAAGGTCAAGGTTTCTGAGTTCATTCATCATCCAGCTCACACTCACATGGTTACCTGAAATGGTTGTTCATTGTTAGGGAAAACAAAGGGTGCTGGGCATTGTGCCACATAATTGTTAGGGAAAACAAAGGGTGCTGGGCATTGTGCCACATAATTGTTAGGGAAAACAAAGGGTGCTGGGCATTGTGCCACATAATTGTTAGGGAAAACAAAGGGTGCTGGGCATTGTGCCACATAATTGTTAGGGAAAACAAAGGGTGCTGGGCATTGTGCCACATAATTGTTAGGGAAAACAAAGGGAGCTGGGCACTGTGCCACATAATTGTTAGGGAAAACAAAGGGTGCTGGGCATTGTGCCACATAATTGTTAGGGAAAACAAAGGGTGCTTGGCATTGTGCCACATAATTGTTAGGGAAAACAAAGGGTGCTGGGCATTGTGCCACATAATTGTTAGGGAAAACAAATGGTGCTGGGCACTGCGCCACTAATTGTTAGGGAAAACAAAGGGAGCTGGGCATTGTGCCACATAATTGTTAGGGAAAACAAAGGGTGCTGGGCATTGTGCCACATAATTGTTAGGGAAAACAAAGGGTGCTTGGCATTGTGCCACATAATTGTTAGGGAAAACAAAGGATGCTGGGCATTGTGACACATAATTGTTAGGGAAAACAAAGGGTGCTGGGCATTGTGCCACATAATTGTTAGGGAAAACAAAGGGTGCTGGGCATTGTGCCACATAATTGTTAGGGAAAACAAAGGGAGCTGGGCATTGTGCCACATAAAACATTAAACCTGTGACCTGTAAACGTTGTGCCACTTGCCAGTTTGGTCTGTGCAAGAATATTAGGAAAAGTTTTTTTATTTTATTTTTAGAAGTTTAGACTGTTTTCAAAACACTTACTGTAACTTAGATCTACCTTCCAAAAACTCCCATGTGCCTTATCACCACATCTTCTCATAGTGATAATGTCATGATTTATTCAGTGCTTAAGTGACAGGTGTACCTGTCTGGAATATTTTAAGCTATCTTAAATGAAATGTTACATATCAAATAAAATCCATGATTTTCACATTTTTTAAAAATTGTAATTCAAACAATCTTTTTTTGTGTGCATTATATTCTCTGCAGAAACTTTCTTTTTATATTGCATTCGGAGTATTTAAATTTAATTGTTTAATAATGGTTAGAGTTTTAATTTCCTCTTTATATTAAATTATATATTACAGAAGCTACTTCTTAATGAATGTCCATCAACATCTCATTTAATTAGCCTTAGACATAACTTGATGCATAAATTCTAATGGGTAAAAACAAATATTCACACTCTATGGTACCTCCTTATAATCACACACAAATAATTATCATAAAGAATTCAATAAGAATGTTTCATGTTTGATTTTTATTTCATGTTATTTAAGTTAAATCCAATGCACAAGAATAATAGTGAGATAAAAAAAATGTATGACATTAACATTAATTATGTATGACATTAATTCATTAATAACCTATGACATTATAATTAAGTGGGAGTGTGGAGTGTAACTGAAATAAAAAGAAGCTGTCTTCTGAAAGGAAGCTTTCCTTTGTCTAACTGAAATGAAAAGACCAGTCAACTAATATGATGCAAGCCTATCACTGTCCAGTGACAATGGACAAGCACTCAATTCTTTAGCAATAAGAATCTCATCCTAGCTACAATACTTCTATTTAAATTTACAACTTAAAACTTCCTGAAAGCTTGAACTAAAATAATTAATTTTATAAAATAAATTCCTTTAAAAATAAAAATATTTTTCAAAAAAACCAGCTGGTCCAGTGGTCAAGAAATGTTTCAACTTTTCTCTTTGCTCCCCTGAAACTGAAAAAAGATTTTGAGGATAAAATTAAAATCCAACATAAAAATTAAGATCAATAATTGCATGGTAAAATATTTACAATCAGTTGATTTAAGAAAATTTGGTGCAATCTGTTGATCTAAGTCTAGGAATGACTTGATCTGGAAGTGGAGCCATGAGCTTTAAATGAGCTGGAGCCATGAGCTTTAATTTGATTTTTAAATTTATTACAAACAACAATAAATTTGTAAGAAAAAGAAGAAAAAATGTAATATCCATAAAACAACACCAAGCCAAAAGAGATATTTGCTAAAACAGCTGATATCTCATTTAGTTAAAATTAAAATATCTACAATCTTCAATAAGTCATTGGCAAAGAAAATGAGCTTAAACCAAAGCTGTACTTTAGATTAGATCATCAGAACTCAAGTAAAATCTTGCCTTGTAATAACTGCCAAAAGCTTTCCCGAAATAGAAGTCAAATCAAAGCACTTCACCAACTACAGTTATTTTATGGATCTTAAGTCTTAACTTACAAAATAGAAAAATTGGGGCCAGGGGGGGGGGGGTGTTACACATTTTTACAAAGATTAACATTTTAAAGTTAGAACAAAGTTAACACAAGACGTGTCCAGAATTTCTCTAATGTAAATTTTAACAGTCTATTGTCAGGGGATTTCCTTCAGTGTCACTATTGACTTATAAGGCGACTCACAAAATGAGAAGGAAATAAGAAGGTGCAAGTTGGCCGATGTAATAAAATTGGAGAAAACATTAATTTTTTAAATCTTACCCAACTTTGAAAAACTAAATTTAGCAGATAAATAAATAATACATCAGCTGTGGCATTTTTAGACTAAATTTTATTACAAATTTGTAATACAAAGCTGATAGAAGAGATACAGTTCCAATCTGCACAGGGCAGAGAGAGACTATTCCAAAACAGCCTTTAAAATAGTATGTAGAGGGTAACAAAGATTGAATAAAATGTATGTGGCCAAGGGTTCCATTAAATTTAAATGTCCTTAATGTGATATGTTGATTGTCAAGGGAACATGTCCACTGAAAATATTCCAAAGTTTTACTTTTTTATTTCTAAAACCTTCAACTCAGTTCTCCAACACAATTTATTACTGAGAAATGTTTAGCAAATTACAAAAAAAAATGTTAATTTGAAGTTTGGAGTTTTTGCATGTGGAAACAACACTTGACTGAAAGAAGCTTAGAGAACTGCCTAAATGATATCATTATTTGTGTAGGTAGTTTAAGGATGGCCCTATATATTGAATTCTATTATGAACAATTGGTAGTAAGAGAAAATTGCATTCATTTTAAATTTGAATCAGAGCAATTTAAATTTATCTTTACAATAGCTTTGTCAGGGGAGGTTAATCAGTCTAACAGATTTCATGGCCCATTGGGGTTGTCATGGCCCACTAGGGTTGTCATGACCTATAAAGGTTGTAGCAGCCCATTGGGGTTTTAAAATTTCAAGAATAGCAGGCTACACCGAATAAAAACAATTATATATAAAAAAAAGTGTTTATTGCACGTAAGAACATGGAGAAATGAATCAAATGAAGTTAATTAGTATTGGCTTTAGGTCTCTCCCACATAACTAGCATATAAATATACAATTACTGGTTAATTTTATAAACAAAGAGAAAATGAGTTAATTTGTGACACAACTTGTCCCTGATATGCCACAATAATCAACGCGATGCGCCACAATAATCAATGTGATGGGCTACGGCTTGGCCCCACTTGCCTTATGTAAACATAATTTGATATCTTTGGTGATGACACAAACACGTGTTGATGTGTCAGCACATGTTTCAAACAAACAACCATGCTGACAACACAAACACATGTTGATGTGTCAGCACATGTTTCAAACAAACAAACATGTTGATGTGTCAGCACATGTTTTAAACAAACAACCATGCTGACACCACAAACACGTGTTGATGTGTCAGCACATGTTTTAAACAAACAACCATGCTGACAACACAAACACGTGTTGATGTGTCAGCACATGTTTCAAACAAACAACCATGCTGATGACACAAACACGTGTTGATGTGTCACCACATGTTTCAAACAAACAACCATGGTGATGACACAAAAACGTGTTGATGTGTACCACATGTTTCAAACAAACAACCATGCTGATGACACAAAAACGTGTTGATGTGTCAGCACATGTTTCAAACAAACAACCATGCTGATGACACAAACACGTGTTGATGTGTCACCACATGTTTCAAACAAACAACCATGCTGATGACACAAACACATGTTGATGTGTCAGCACATGTTTCAAACAAACAACCATGCTGATGACACAAACACGTGTTGATGTGTCACCACATGTTTCAAACAAACAACCATGCTGACGACACACATGTCAATGTGTCACCACATGTTTCAAACAAACAACCATGCTGACGACACACGTGTTGATGTGTCAGCACATGTTTCAAACAAACAACCATCAAAATGAAGCCACGGAATATGATCAAAATGGGTGAAACTTTTTCTTTAAAAATCAGGTCAATTTTTATGTCTCTGCATATAATTCTCATAAAGATTACTTCTCATTTTTAATAAATACAAAATTACAGTGGTAACATCTAAGGTGCTTTATACATGATTAAAAGAAATGTGTACCCATAGGATGAACTGGGCACTGTGGGGAGTGGGTGATGTGGGGAGTGGGTGATGTGGGGAGTGGGTGATGTGGGGAGTGGGTGATGTGGGGAGTGGGTGATGTGATAAATATGTTTAAACAACATTGAAATTGAGGGCTGTACATAAATAACTCATTATTTACATCTGCATCTCAGCAAACTTTCATCAAATATTTTATATTTACATCTGCATCTCAGCAAACTTTCATCAAATATTTTACATTTACATCTGCATCTCAGCAAACTTTCATCAAATATTTTACAAAGTATACCCCCCCCCCGGCCGCCCCACCACCAATTCTGTCAATCAGGAAGAGATAATAGATGTTAAAGGGAAGCAACTTTTGTCCACTGTAACTGTTTTTTTGCAGGATTCTGAGCATGTAATGTAACCATGACTCAGTAGCATACCAACAATTAAACTGCTCAAAATTTTTGTAAACATATCTCATGAGTAAATATGGAGGTGAGGGGGTTGGTTGCAGTAAGAATGTTAATTTCAACTTCATTTATTGAAAATAGTACAGTACATTATTTTGTGAAATATTCCATTCCAGTATAACTTTGACTTGAGTGATCCAAATATCTGTCACCAATCTTACTCACCCAAACGTTTCAAGAGCCCATTCTCACACAAGCCGTTGTACTCCTAATGACCAGATGATCAAGTTCATGACTCTTCCTCACAATTTTACACTTGTATTTCTCTTCATTAACTTCTTCTGATGAAGAACAGGAAATACAATATCACAATAGTAAAATAGTTTCTATTTCTGTTCCCTCCAAATTTTATTCAGAGTCTGATAGGACAATAACCTCCCCTGACCTTTTCCTCACAGATTGATTCTGTCCCTTGGAATCAACTGGCCGCCTCTTGGGCTCTTCCCTTTTGCGGGGCACATACTTTGAGTCTGGCTTTAGACTTGTCACTGACAATATTTTGGGCACTGAATGGGCCACCTGGCCACCAACGCTAGGGTCATCAGTGTCAGATTCATCCAGTACAATTTCTGCCCCATCAATGTTCCTGGGTAGGGGGAGTTTGGTCCCTTGGGGGCGGCCTGAGTGTGACGAGGATGATGGGCCTGGTTGTCCTTTTGGGTACACGGGGCCTCCTCTGGCCGAACTGTGAGGCAGGAAACCTGAAGTCCCCCGTACGTGTCTGGCCTGCTGGTGGTGTCTCCTTTCTCCGCTGACAGGCCTAAACCCCAGCGAGGGTTGAAACCTTGTGTTTCTTGGATGAAACTGTGAATTTAACACCATTGATTGCTGTGGCTGGACGATGTTGGGAATGGGAACTCTAGGTTTGAGACTGGGAACTCTTGGTTTGAGACTTGGAACTCGTGAAGGTTGAGCAAGCTGTTCAGTGTTGTGTGATCTATATCTTGAGTTTCCTGGGATATATGGGGAAAAAGTTGAGGAATTTTGAGTAGTGGGTCTGGAAGCTGTGTTGTTATTGCCCTGAGATGGTCGAAATGGAGAAAAGCCTGTAGCATTGGGTCTTACACGGCAAGATATTTGTTGCCCTGGAGAATTTCTGTAACAAGGATTTGATCTGATATTTTTTGGAGTCGAGGACATGGTGGGATTAAAAGATATGTTTCCAGTGTTACGTACTGTTGACTTTGGTCTAACAGAGGATTTTGGTTCAAAGTGTTCATCCACTAGCACCACGTCATCGTCTTGTAGTGTAGGCTGCTGTTTGGACTTGGCCTTGGCTGGTATTTCATTATAAATAGAGCTGATGATTTCATCAATAAAATTGATGTTAGTTTTCGGCTTCTTAAAAAATGGTCGGACTGATTTGCCCTTGGTGCTATTTTCATCCTGACCACCTGCAGGTTCCTCTATGACATCATCAGTTTCTCGTTCTCTTTTTTTAGTGCTGCTCTTGATGACAAATGGGATCAGTTCTTTCAGAGAAGCGCCTGCGCTTGTAGTAGGAGATGACCCATCCTCCACAAGGTCACATTCTAATTCAAGCCCCGGAACGTCAGCTTCGATATTTTCACATTTATCCTCACCACTCTTTGGGCTACAAGTTTTGTCTTCCGTGGTAGAGACGGACTCAGCACTTGGAGCTGCGGAGCTCAAATGAGGGGCCTGGAACACCATGCCCTCAAGGAGCTGGTCGATTAACTTCCTGTCATCTTCCTTTGATCGTGCACACAACCGCTTACCTTTGGCTGAGCTCAACTCTTCAATGATTTCAATTTCAGATTCACAGTCCTCTGTGCTTGCTGTCCGTTTACGTTTTTTTGTGTCATCCTGTTTGATTGCGCCCTCGTTAGTTTCATTTAATGTGTTGTCATCAAAACTCACACCAACTACTTCTGTGGTCACACCATGGTCTGGGGTCACATGACCAGGCTTTTCATGACCTTCACCCTCTTTCAACCTGTCTTCCTGGTTTATATTTGAGCTGGCAGCCACCGATGAACCAACTTGTAGTTGTGAGCCTTCTGCCCTGTTCAGATCCTGTGAGACATTCTCTTCAAGGTCTTTGATCTCAGTCATAGTGTTATGTCCATCAACTTGACTAGCTGAGCTCCTCTCAAGCCCTGTGTCAATATTACTACCAAAACTGGGGGAATCAAGTTTGCATGGATCACTCCCTCCGACAGAGTCAGATACTGTTAAAGGTGACGCAGCAGGTTGATCACTCCCTCCGACAGAGTCAGAAACTGTTAAAGGTGACGCAGCAGGTTGATCACTCCCTCTGACAGAGTCAGATACTGTTAAAGGTGACGCAGCAGATACATGTTTTTCATCAACCAGCTGTTTGTCATTTCTCAGCATCTTGTCACATATTCTGAAGATGGATTTGAAGGCATCTTCATCCTCTTCAATATCATCACTAACCCTGTCATGTGCTTCTCTATCAGATGGACTCACTTCATCAAATTTGGCCTGAGTGCTACCATCTGACCTGCCAACTTGTCCAGCTGTGTCCAAGTTGACCTCCTCATCTCCAGCCTTTGAGCTGATTTCTTGCCCCTGTGCCTCAAGAGATGAAGAGCTGACCAAGGTTTCCGGGGCGTCACTCTCAACGTGGCTGTAGGCCTCCTCTTGGGCCCCCGTGTTGATATTTCCTGTGTCGTCCTGTACACTAGTTTCTTCTATCTCTTTAGACACCGACAAGCTCTGCTTCTGTAGGTTCACTTCCTGTAAACTAGTTTCTTCGATCTCTTTAGACACAGACAAGCTCTGCTTCTGTAAGTTCACTTCCTGTAAACTAGTTTCTTCTATCTCTTTAGACACCGACAAGCTCGGCTTCTGTAGGTTCACTTCCTGTAAACTAGTTTCTTCGATCTCTTTAGACACCGACAAGCTCGGCTTCTGTAGGTTCACTTCCTGTAAACTAGTTTCTTCTATCTCTTTAGACACCGAAAAGCTCTGCTTCTGTAGGTTCACTTCCTGTAAACTAGTTTCTTCGATCTCTTTAGACACCGACAAGCTCGGCTTCTGTAGGTTCACTTCCTGGTCATTGTTGTCACCTCCCTGACCCCATCCTGTGGTCTCCTCCACCAGAACAACATCATCAGTGATATCAGAATTCACCTTTGAGGCTTGGGCTCCATGTTCAGTTACTTCCCCTGAAGTGGTACTCTCACTCTCACCATCTTTAGAAACAAGTTTCACCTCCTCAACATTACGACTGTTGTCAAGGGTACAACTCGTGTCGTTGGTTTCATCGACTAATTCTTCAACTAACACGGGGGGCACAGCTAACACGGAGGGCACAGCTAACACGGAGGGCACAGCTGACACAGAGGGCACAGGCAACGTAGAGTCTGGTTGTTCCTCACATTTGTCACTCCCAATGTTTATATCCTCCTTTGACGGGCTTACCTCACTCTGAACAGACTCGCGTAAATTGTGAATACAGTCTGGTGTTTTGGGGGCCACATCCAGACTTGGCTCGTTGGTCAGACTGACCTCGGTGGAGATCTCACTTGCTTGAGAACATACATCGCTAATGATGAGCACCTCTTGACTTTCATCTCGGTGGTGTGATGACTGTGCCACCTTTGTTTTATCAGCCGTTGCCCTTGGGAAACTCATTTCCTGGACAGCAGACTCTGAATTTGTGTCAGCTAACAACGCCTTGTTGGATAAACTCTGAGCTCCTGGTTTGGACTTGGCATGGAGCTCTGGGTTACCTATCTCCTCACATATAAACCCACCTTCGCTATCACTAATGGCAAAAGTTTGGTTTGCCCGCTCCTCGTCATCATCTGAGCAATCTATTTCTATGACAGGCTCCTGGTTAGAACGTTTTGGATCCTTTTTTGTCACACCTCTACCTAAATCCCTTGGCTTGAGGATGTTATGCTGTTCCCTGGTATTGGGAGGTAAAGATGAGCTCAATCCTGACCCTCTGTTTACTTGCGTGTGACTCCTGGCCACTGGACCCCTCTGACTTCTAACACTGGCTGTGGCCTCATGTTTCTCAAAGTCTTTGGAGGTTTGTCTTGATTTATTTTGAAACGTTCCAGTCGTAAGTTTTAAATGATTGTCAGACAAGTCCTGGCTGTTTTCATCAATGATAATAACAGAATTATCTTCTTTACCTTGAGCTGCTAGTGGTTGTGATCTCCTGGATTGTCCTTGTGAAACTCCTGGGACATAGGCATTTTTTATCAAATCAGATCCCTTTAGCCCTTGAGACTTACAAGTTTTTTTATTGTTCAAGGGACCATTCAAACTTTTGCCTTTATCTTGATGTAAGATGTAGGTATCGTTTTCTGCCGCCAGTGGAAGACCCATTTCACTGGCCCCAATGCAAGACTCATCGATCTCAATGGACACTTCTAAATTTTCTGTGCACTCAATGAGTGTGTCAGAATTCACCATAGAAATAACACCAGCATGGCCCTTATTTCCTTGGGTTTCCCCTTTCCTTGAATCCTCAGTGATGGCCTCTTCAGTCCAGACACCATTAGTTTCACCCCTTGGGTTTTCCCCACCTACAACATCAGTTATCAAAATGGAACTGATTCTCTCTGGTTCTGTGGGTGTTTCTTGACTGACTCGAGTTTCAGTTTTAGACTTATTGTTGGCAGAGATGGCATGCACGCCCTGATCTGAAATAATGGAGTCTAGATGAGCTGGTTCACACCTCTTGACATCACTGATCACGATGCAGTCAGTGTCTTGCTCCTGGTTCACTTTGATCGCATTCTTCAAGCTGCGTTTGTCTTTATTCAAAGCTACTTTCTTATGCCTCTCTGCAGCAGAAACAATTTGACAGGAAGCTAGGTCCAAAAAGTCTGTGCCTGTTTGGCTACGGTTGGTGGGTACGTTGTTCTGACGGAGGCCAGGGACACAAGAACCGCTGGCCAAGTCTAAAACATGAGAGAGTTTGTTCCTTATGTTTGTGTGGGTGGATGACACGGGTTCCCTGATCTCTCCAAGTTTTGGTAACTCTTTGAAACTCTTTAATTTCTGTGGATCTCTTAATTTCCCCTGGAGGTCATTCACTTCATCTTTAGCCTCTGAGCTTTCTTTTTGGGGAGACACAACTTCTTTCTTAATTTTGAACATCTTATTGACCAGGTCAATGTCATTTTCAAACATTTCCTCGTCGTCCAGACTGCTGCCTAGGGATATGATGCTGACCGGTGAACCCCCGCGTGAGGACTCGGACCCAATCTCCGACTCACTGCTCTCAATGACCATAATGTCATCATCTTCATCCTCCAACACCGGATCATTGTTCTCAGACCCAGCATCACTGGACTGATCCTCAGAGTCCTCAAGATTCTCCTTGGCAATTTCTTCGTAACTGATCATAACATCGTCATCTTCATTGGCAGCATAGTTTTTAAACGGCTTACTTTCATGTGGAAATGTTTTGCGGGCAGTGAACTTAATATTTGGTTTCTTCAACATGGTCATCGTATCACGTCCAGAATCCAGACCGCAGTTGGTCTCATGGTTGGCGGCACCATCAGATTTGTCCTCTGTGTCAGAAGACGAGCCCAACCCCAGCTCCTTGAGCTTAAATTCACAAGCTGATCGGGCTGGCGTTGGGCTCTCGTCAATGACAATGACATTGGCCTGAGAGGGTCTCTCAGGGCTGTCACATGTCTGCACTGACGGGTTGAGACCCAAGGCTTTGGCGAAGTTTTGGATTTGAGAGTTGAGTTGACTTCCAGCCAAGAGAGGATTCTCATTGAGCTGCATCTGAAGTGGATCGTATTTAGGTTTTGTTTCTGGCTTGGTTGACCTCTTACTTGGTGAACCTGAGGCTGCAGCTGACAAGTCGCCAGGAAGCACTGTCAGGCACGTGATGGTGTCAATATCATTATTGGAGAAAGACTCACCTGTAGAAATAAAACATCATGTGAGGTCAAGGTCAATCATACAAAAAAAATCATTTTACTCATTGATGGGAATTACGGGTGAAAAAGAACTTAATTGTTTTTTTCAACATAAATATTGTAGCAATAAGAATAGCTTTCCACACGAGTATTATTCATTTTGACTCATCTGATCTCATTACAAGTAGTATGATTTCATAATTGCAAATGTTAAAATATTGATCAACTAGCGGTTGTAAGGCTCCTACAGCACCCACTTTTTTTTTTTAAAAGCCCAGGTAACTTATCCTTGTTTGATAAATACGAAATATTAAACTTCCTAAAATTATAAAATAATTTGTGTATATTTGATGTTTCTCACCCTAAAAAAATATTATTTGATGTCATTGTTTTAGCTTATATTTTAATTTTGGAAAAATTTGAGGATTTAAGATTATAAAATAATTTGTGTACATCTTAAATCCTCAAATCCTCTTTTTAAATCGTTCCGAAGAAAGTCCTTCGCTGACCTGGAGAGGGATGGGAGCAGCCAGGGTCTACCAAGCCCGAGAATGTTCTAATGGAAACATTAGAACCCCCTACGATCTCAAAGCAAAAAGAGGTTAAGGGACAACAACAACAACAAAATTGTTGTATTTAGCCTATTGATAATTTTATTTACTTTCATCAAGTTCAGCAGTTTTTCTATTGTCTTTATGAGGTGAGTCAATGTTGTTTTTGGCAGTTTTTTTCCTCTCTTTATCAGGTGAGTCAACGTTGTCTTCATCATCTGTATGCTTGCCATCATCTTCATTGATATCATCTTGCTCTCCCTCCTCATCATCATTCTCATCCTCATCATAATGTCTCTCGTTCTGTAGACGTGTGTATTTTGCAATGACCTGTAGAGCAAGAGAGAAGATGAAAATAACTGATTGGTGTACTCAGTGCAAACGGCTATAACTCTATGGCAATTTTGTTATATATAAATAATAAAATATTTTTTTTCACTACTTAAAAAAAAAATCCTCCATTAACCCTTTACTGGCGTAGTGGCCAAAACCGTCTTTCCCCAAAACGGGCAAAATGGCCTGCACTACCATCAGTCAAAATCTCACTTTTTTTAGATTGCGAGACTTCCGACACATGATTTCCTGTTTCTTCTGTTGTGGATAGATTTTACTACATTTCCACACGTTCTCTTTGTTGTGTTCATTTTTTCAATTTTTTTTTGTGAGTGTTAAAAATATATGGCTTGGAATATTGAAGCGATAAAGTGGAGTTTACAGGCTTAAATTTAACAGAAATTGAATAGAGAAAAATGCACATAGAGTTGGATGAAAAGATTGCTAGTGACATTAGTGTTAGTATGGTGCAAACATCGATCTTTCAGTTAGACTGGAAATTTTTGCTTGTAAATAGTGTCAATAGTGCTTGTTTTGACATCTTAAAAATGGTTAATGGAATTATTTTTTTTTGAAGAGATGGATTAAAAAAACAAGTCTTGGCAAGGATAAAAATGTAAACAATTAAAAGAGAATTCATCTTTGTTTATTGTGCTTTTTATTTCATTTAAATATTTGCACTTATACCTAAGTTATGGTGTTTTTACCGATGTACCTCTAAATATCTCTAAAATTGTTTAAAAAAATCTTGACTATGGAGCATATAAAGAGCTTCTATGTTAAGAAAGAATCAATAAAATATGAATACTGCAGAAACACTCATGTACATGAAATATGATCCAGAAAAGGTTTGGGGGAGGGGGGTTAATTCCTTAGCTATTATAAAAGGTTGAAAGAGAGACTAACCTCATCCAAGTTATGCCTGGCAATTTTTCTATTGCTGTCCAGTTTTCTTCTCAGTTCAGGGTCGGTCAGATAAGGGTCAACTCCACCAGCACTGCAGGGTGGGCAATAGATTTTATCACAAAGTGACACGAAAGAAACGGCCAAATTATTCTTAGAGCCAATAAAATGTCTGCCTACGAGTAAAAGCTAAATACAAAACTAAACTTTCTTATCATATATACAAAGGATGTATAAAAACCCAAATCTAAAACTAAAGAAATAAAATTATAAACCACTAAAGAATAAATAATGCAGTTATCCATACATTTTTTCAAAATCAACTTTTCTATTGGTTGTCCTAAGTGTGGTATCAGTTTCATTTCAAATCAAGTGTTGACAGAGTTACTGATACTGCTTACATTTTTAATGGTACAATTAAATTAAATTAAGATCTTCAGGATGCAAGAATAAATTTTAGCGAAAAAAGAATTTTAGCAACCTAAAACAACAGCAAAGATTTAAACATATGCCCTTGATGTTTACCGCAAAGTGTCGGTTTGACGATTGCCAAAAGTGGCAATAAAATCTTGATGTCGTCTAGTTTGAAGCATCTCTCCAATATCTACAAAGGCTTCTCTGGCAAGATCATTAATTGTCATAGCACTGAAAAGAAATTTTTTAAATTCATCTGTTACAATTGTTGCATCAAATTTTGAGAACTACCTCCCTGTGAATTTTTTTTATATTTCACTCAACCAAGGACTATAAAATCCTAAGTATTCTTGAGTACATGGGTCATCATAAGAATGAACACGTTTTAACCCAATCGCTACTATTGTGACCTAGCCCCCTTGCTAGTAATGCACCCCATGACAACTAGCAACGCGGATACATCCCACGAGAAGATTTGTTACAGTGCGATTAGCTTTCAGCTTTTTAAAAAGTAAAAAACATCACTGATTTTGTTGCTTTTTTAAAAAACTGATGTTTATCTCATTTACGGCTATGTGGCTAGGAAGTCGGACTCCATTTTGTGAAATTTGAACTTGTGTTTTCTGAATATTCTTAGACAATGGCTTTTCAATTTCTAGACTCTTCAATTGCTGCCTCAACGTCTAATTATGCAGCAGTTAATAATTCAAAAAATGAGGAGTCAGATGTTGAAATTGCCCAAAATGCAATAGACTGATAGTGATACTGATCCCAGCCATTACTTTAACAGGCAAAACCACAACAGGGACTCGAACTGCCGTCATTGCAGCCAAGACCCTGAGATGGTCACACACCTGCTGACGTCATGTCCCGCGCTAGACATAGCCGAGGAGGTATGGGAGGCAAAAGAGTCCCACGTGAAGGTAATGTTGTATGGCACTGCTCAGCAGATGAAGCAGGTTGCCCAAGTATTAGCCAAGGCCTTAAGAGATTAATCTCAGACCTCCAGAATATGTTTTTAGTTTAGTGATAATGATCATAAAAAACTCTGATCAGAGTGACACTAACAAGAGTGATGAAGACACTATCTCTGAATCTACGTCACACAATTTGACTAGTTTTACAGACCAGCTAGTTGATTTTTAGGGAAATTATGGGGGAAATCATTTTCTCCATATTGACAGCAGTCCCATAGACTACTTCAAGCTTTTCATGAACTCTACCATGATAGAGTTGTTAGTTGCTGAAACAAACAAATATGTTGAACAGCAGCAAATGGTAAGAAAGACACCAAGTGGAAGGAGGTTAATGAGGACATATGTAAATTCCTCTACATTATGTTTAGACTCGACAAGTTACCAACTATAAAGTTGCAATGGTCAGTGGATAAGATGATTAATGAGACAATAAAACAATAATATGGTGACAGACACCAAAAAACAGTGATGTCAATTTTCACAAAAACACTGTTCCAGGATTTATATAAAATATATTTGTGAATTCAAGTGTATCAACCCATACATTTTTGACATGCTCATCCAATTTTTTGTGTGCATTTTTTTGTAATTTTAAATTTTCATTTAGGTGTTTGTTTTGGTTTTTGTACTTAGTAGCAATTGGGTTTAAGTCAACAACTCTCCTAAATACAGGTGAATCCTGGTTACACCTAGGACATAATCTTTAAAAAATAAAACTTTAAGGGAAATAATGCATACTCACACACAATTTCCCATAACTATAAATTGAAATATCCTGTGACAAAACATACATAAATAATAAACCTGAATATAAAATAGTATCAAATTAAAATATTACGTATGGGGTGTTTTGATTATTGATATTTCTTTGCTGGATAGGGTAATTACTGGGAATTTGAGGAATACAAATCTAAGTTAAGATTTAAATAATACAGATTCCATAAAGCTGTCTTGAACAAGAACAACACATATCAGGTTTTGTGTCTATTATGTTGTCACCCTTCACTTTATCATTAGCTAGTGAAGATACAATTTGGCAAACCAAGCCACAAAATGAAACATATTTGACACGACATAATTATATAAAGAAATGTATAAACTATCAATTACCTTAGTTTCATCTTGTACTTTTTGTTGGTCAGAGTAACAATATTCTTCACATCAAAGAAATCAGGGAAAACTTTCTTTTTATTCAAAAACCTTTCTAGACGACGATTGATTTCTTTATAACGAGTTCCTGGAAGGGAAAAAAGGATTTGTACCTGTTACAAGTTATGGCTCAACTCAATTCATTTCTTGCATAACTAAATTTGAACCACTTTTTAAACAGCAGTCATTTACCTGCTAACAAATTTAGTTTCAAATACACCAATGATAGAAAAATATATCAATAAAATTGTTCAAATATTACATGACTTTTTGTGTCAGGTGCACAAAACTATTTATAATAAATTTATTTGATGAAAATATCAGTGAATTTCTTTAGGGATCAAGTGATTCATTTTATGATGTCAACTATAATTGTCAACATTGTTTCATATTTTAATAATGGTGGCTAATAATTATTGGTTTTAAGGAATCATGTATATTTACAACAAACTTTTAGATAAATTACTATAATTAAATAATATTACGATATGTGAATATCTTGTGAAGTTGTTATTCTTAACAAATGTTATTAAGGAAGTAAACAATGTGTGCTGATTTCAAGATACATTACATTCTTAAGATAATGACATTTGACTGGCATTTATAGTAAAAACTTAAGTACACCTTAAAAGTTAATTATTTTATAAGATACATGATAGTCCTAACAGATTAGGGACAATAATGGAAGTACTCAAAACTTAAGGAAAGTATTCATTTTATTCCTAAAGGCACTATAAATGTCTATAATTTATTAGAACCCCTATATCCAGATTGTACTGATTTGAATATTAAGACAAACAAAATATGGGTGAGACTGCAATCAGGCTTATACATCTATACATACATATATGTTATCCTAACAGGGTGTGTATGGTCCTGACCAGAATTCACATGACTAATAGGCAAAAATTTATAACAAAATTTAAAGTTTTATTTGTTTTTGTCTATTTGTTTGTTAAGGAAGGCTTTTTGCCAAAACGTTAGTTGGTCTGTGACGTCTAGTCAGGCCCATGTATTGTATACTCTGAATGACATACATGTATGACCATTGAAATGATGACTAACCAGCTCCAATAACTGAAAACGAACTATCAAACAGCCACAGAGCCAAGCTTTCACCAATTTTTCACTCTGACTTTGAAATATTTTGTAAAATACACCAGTTTCTTATCTATATGTGATCGCTTTTTCAAACCTTCCAACAACCAATGTTGGTTCATATTTTAACACAAAGATTATTTTAAAATGTTTGGAACTTTAATGTGAATGGTAACTGAGTATTTCCCCAGCTTACAACTATACTGGTCAGCTTTAATAATGTACCGTGGATTTTTTGGCTTATGCCTAAAACAAATTTATTCACATTATGCAAAGTTTCTAATATTGAAAGAGAACATAGTGAGAATTACATGTCAATTTTATCAGAAGAAATTTAAAATAGCCTCTAGATATGTGGTGGATGCACTTATAACGAATGAAAAAAAAATAATAATCAACATTCATAATACTTTTGACAAATGTTTTCTCTAAGGTTTGTGGGCAAATTAGCACAGCAATTTCTTTGTAAAATATTTTTTTTTAATTTGCTAAGCTGTAGTTCTTAACTGCTGTGCAGCACTGGTCAGATATCTGTGCAGCGGCACAGATTCAAGGGAACATTGATTTTGACTATTTTGTTTTCTTAGGGGAACAGTTATTAGGTGTAGCCATAAATCTTCCCATCAGTGAAATCAAAGCTACCTTATCACTAACATGGAAGAACTAAAGCTATCTATTTACTCATCCAAACCAATTCCTAAAACTCACATAGATTTAACAAAGCAATAACTAAGTGTGTTATTGCTATCAAATAGGACTGCATAAATAAATCCAAAGTCAAAGTAGAACATGACTTCAGGATGCACATAAAATGAGAAGAAAAAGATGGCCTATAAAATATGTAGTTCTATTAGACAAAAGATGGAGCACATACCACTAAACTTGATGGTCCTTTCTGTTGGGCGGCCCGTTGAAACTGATCTGTTGGTAATCTCACACAGTTTCCTCCAGGCAGCCACAAATTTCTTCTTTAGCTTGTCCTCGTAAATGTAGGAGGAAGTCTCATCTTCCAGGTCATCCAGGCTGAGCTCTCGCTTCTGACATTTCTCTATTTCATTACGCAATGACTGAAAATATTTGGTATGGAGGGTTAAGACTGATGAGTGATTTGCAAAATTTTATCAGTTCAAAAAAACACTCAAATGTTTTATGGGATTTTTTTTAATTAAAAAAAAAAAAATCACTTAAAATGAAAGTAGTTTCACATTTTGAAATTTTTAAAAATTGAAAGGTTTAAAAATTAGAGATTAAAGTCAAATCAAGAATTAAATATTAATTGATTAATTTCATTGAAAAAAACTTTATTTAAAAATGATTTGCACGTCTGCTTTGTTTTAAAACATCACCACCCTCCCAAAAAAATTAAAAATCTAAATATAGGAAAAAGAACATTGGGTATCAACTACTAAATCTGGTGACAGAATGTACCTCCAGGAGGTTTTCTAATTTGCGAACATGTCTTTGATTGGGTTTAGATTTCAACGTCTCATCCTGTGTACTTTCCTGAAACTCATCAGCGGACGTCCCTTCTTCATCAGCTTTCCCCAATTGCCCTGAAATAGTTTTGTAAGTAAAATACATTTAAAAACATTAGACATTTAAGGATATCTTTATTTCCATGATAAATTACATATCTTTTTATAATAAAAAAAAAAAAATTAAGTTCCGGATACTTAATTTGAAAAAATAAAATTATCAGAGTATTAATATTTTTGAAATAAACTCAACAACTAGCATGAAGCATTAAAAAATTTAAATTTGTTATAATTTCCTTCTCTTTGTAGACAGTTATGACATTGGTTGAGCATGATAAGCATTGCCTTCATATTATTTATTTAAAATAAATTTACCTGGTTTTATGGCAAACTTGCTTTGAGTTTCTGGTTTCCCCCAGTTGGAAGAAACAGAGGTCAGGTTGACCCTCTTTGGCTCCTTTCTTTCAACATCAATTAGTTTATTGTGTTGTGTGCCTTGTTTTCCTAAGATTTCTCCTGAGACATTTTGTGTGTGTATGGAATGTTCAACTGGGGATTCAAGCTGTTTATTGGTTGTAAGTATTTTAAGTGAGCCATCAACACCACTGTTGATAACACAATCTTCATCATCCGAATCATGGATTCCAACAGGATGTTGGACAGAACTAGCATGCAGTAAATCAGAATGACCAGAGGTCAAGGAATCCTGTGAAGTTTTGGAAGATACAAGGGCAGAATTTTGCACATCAGATGGTTCTAATGTCAACTCAGCATCAGCTGTACTATGACCGACGTCTGAGATCTTTAAAACACCTTCTTCAAGATCATTTGTGGTAATAAGAGATTTTTCTAATATTTTTTCCCTATCATCAGTCGCCATTTGCTGGTTGCTGCAAGATGTTTTACAAATTGACTCTGATTCCATCACCTGAGAAGCTTGTTTAGTATCTTCCAGAGTGTCCTTGTCACTTGACAAGTCATTATTGTCAAGTTTTGTTTGACCATAAACTGTAGCCTTTGCTTTGTCTTCCAAAGCGCAGGTTGAGTCCTCCACAGGAAAGGGAACTATTTTCTCAATGTTTTCACTCTGATGATATCCTATATCATGTATAGTGGTTAATTTCTTTTGTGGGGAACCGTTTTTTAGACACTTTTGCAGACTGCTGAAGTTACCAGCACCAAGGCTGTTAATACAAGTTGTCTTCTCCTTCATACTATTGTTATGTGACATCTCATCACAGCTGGGCTCACAGTTTGAAAATGACACTGACTGTGAATTGAGGCTACTCTCACCAGGATCAGACTGTTCCAGCTGAACAATTTCTTCACAGCAGTTCAAACTGCCATTACTGATGAGACATGACAGGTCTCTTGTTCTATCACAGGACACATCTGTCTTTTCTTTCAAGACACTTTTTAAATCTGTCTTCACCAATGCTATGCTACATTCCAAAAGCTTAGGAATTGTTTGAGCTGTACTAATCCCATCCCCTGATGCCTCTAAGCTTGATGCTGTCTGTATTGGCTCTTTTTTTCTCTTTTTCACTTGTTTGGTCAATCCAAATGCCTTTAGCTCAGTGATCAGATCTTTTAAGTGCACAAAGATACGTGATGGCTCTTTTTGCATATTTTCTTGAGTTTCTTTCAGAAGGTTTATCATTTTTTCTGACGAGCGAAACTCGAGGTCGCATGTTTCATACTTTGCTCTAATCAATTCCAAGAACTTTGGATTTTCATTTGATAGGGCTTGTGAGCAAAAACTTAAAAACTGAAAGTAAATGTAAAAAATATTGTTAAAAAACAGAATCATTCCAAAAAATGTTTTTTAAAAATTGGGTAACAATTATATTTGTATTTTATTTGTATATAATATATTATGTTATAATATATGTTATAAGTTACAGTCGGACCCAATTATCTTGACCTCTGTTATCTCGCCAACCCTATTATCTCGACGCTTTTCTGCAAACCCCTAGGCCGTCGACATAACCGGGTCCGACTGTATTATTGCCATAATTCAGTAACTGCTATGATCTCAACTTAGCATTCAAAGGCTATGTAAATCAAACTATAATGCATTTTTTCTGGATTGGCTTTAAAAAGTTATTTTGAAAGGGTCCAAATAATTGCAAGCATCAACCAAAAATATTAAGTAAAAAATATATAAATAGCAAAGTTAAAAGTTAAATTTAACAAAATTGTATAATTGATATTATATTAAATATGATAATGTATCAGTTCATTAATTCGGTAATACTCTAATGGCAATGGAATATTTTTTCTCTAAACGTTAACACAAATAGAGAGGTAAAAATTAAAACAATTTATTAGTAAAACTATTTCTATTTCTTAAATTATTAAATGCCCCCATTTTTCTGGGAAATTATTTTGATAATCGTAAAGAATAATGATAGGATGTTGCTAGAGTTACGACATGTCGTAGCGCTAACCAGGAAATTGCTGCTACACCATGTCATAACAGCAGGCAATTGGACGGGATGTTGCTAACATTTCAACATGACTGTCATAGCATCAAACGATTCGACAGGATGTTGCTAGTATTACGACACGACTGTCGTAGCAGCAGATGATTCCACGGGATTTTGCTAGCGTTTAGGGATGCAACCATGATATCCCTTTTTTGAAATTTCTTGAACCCTGAAAATTCTTTTATAAATTTTTCCAACCCTGAAAATTTAGACATAACAAAGTGCCACTGCAATTTTCATTTTCCAACCCCTTAAATCCATCATCACGTGTGTTTAACTCTTAAAGTCGCAAAGCATTGTAATGCGTCTCTTTCCGCTATCCGTAAAGCGTCCCTAGATACCAATCTCGTTAGAAATGAGATCTTGGAAAGTAAAAACTCTTCAATGCTTGAAAAATGATGTATTTGACTTCCGGCAATAGCGGCCGTTGCCCGCGCTAGTGTTATCGCTCGATTCGCGATGTTTTTTGGTAGTTTTAACGTGTTTTTTTTTTTAAGATACGTTTTCTCTATACTTTACAGTCGAAACAGCTTAAGTCGATGATAACCGATGATCGAGTTAAAGCGAAAACCAATATGGCGGCAAAATATTAACATGCGCTTGAAATTTCTTTATGTACGTGTTGTGCGTTAATTAGTGATGGGACGATTAATCAGAATCGTATCGGAATATCGGGACCCTATTTCTTCACTCTTTCTTAAGGTTGTTAAGACCATTCATTTTTAAAGACTGTTTAAGTTTAAATATAACGCCGTTTTGCGGTGATTCCCAGATTGAGCGATACTGTGCCTTCGAAGCCACTTGCTTGATTTTCCTTACAAGCTACACAAATAAGTAACCTACACATCCCCTCATTGTCCCCAAACCATTCTCTTCCTAATCATCTTCTTTGGGTCCGTCCCCTCAGCTTACAATGGACTCAGAATGGTCTATCGTGACCTATATATGACTCATGACAAAGCGAACTCTTCTCCATATAAACGTACACAAATAAATTAGGTACTCCTTTTGAACTTTTGAACCTTCAACTTTGACATATTTTAATTAATTCTAACCAATAGTTAAATGGCTTTTGCACACGGCCACTTCTTATGAATGAAACAATGAAAACAAAGCAGTAGTACAGTACATGTAATAGTCAAAATGAGGTTGAAGGATGAATGGTTGCCAATGACAACAAGTCTGCACACGGTACATTTTATTATTCCATACGATCCCCTCAGCTTACAATGGACTTAGAATTCCTTCGGTAACTTGATGCTAATAGGACTAACCAATATCAATGGTGTGGGAGATTGAGAGTGGGGGTGGGTAAACTGTCTGTAGTCTGTTATATTATATATTTTAAAATCTGGGGAGCCTTGTTTACAGTAAGCAGCCTATGATTTTGGTATCATCCCATCACTAGCGTTAATAAATGATAATGTTCATGCACGTGCTTTTGGAGTTTTTTTAAACACAACAGCATTGCCGTTATTTGTTTGATGAAGCTATCGGCATGCTATAAAATTGTACATACATGTTTGCTAACAACAAAAGGTATATGTGCACCAACTGACAGCAGAAAATAAAAAATTTAAAATAAAAACCAACGTTGATTACCGATAAAAACTTTTATTATTCTCCAACACATCTCTGAAACGTATCGTATATATGCAGTTACTTTGGTTTCTTTAAAAAGTCTATAATGCTTTGTTGTTTTTTGCCTTTAATCCTCTGCTTAAAAACAAATGCTTCAATATTATTTATGCTTTCTAAAACAGTTTCATCTCCTACAAAAGAACCATACCGTCGAATTTTCTGTAGACTTTCTACTACCTCACCAGCTGAGGGAATTGGTTCCCAATCTTCCTCCGCATCTTCTTCATCTTCTTTGTCATTGTCGCATGCAGATGTGCTTGCATGTGCTGACTGCACACTTGATAGAATGTCTTCATCGGTGATCACGCCATCAGTAACGACGTCTTTGTCAATTTCTATGTAATCTCGGAATTCCTGGATAGTGATGGCTAACTCCTGTGCCGCCTTTTCCAAGGTAGCATCTGTAAGGCTTGATTTTTCTGCCACTTCCGCGGGTTCTTCTGCGGCTGCACAACACTGTGCCTGAAACTCATCATTAGTAATATCCTGAATGACGCAGTGCATCCAGCTGTTTGAGATTGTTTCCTTCTTCACGTTATTCCAGGCTGATCTCAGGAAGTTCATTGCATCTAGAAGGGAAGGGGTGTACTTTGCCTTCATTTCATCACGGAGCAGATATTGGCGCATTAACATTTTCCTGTAGTACACCTTAAGAGCTTGGATTATCCCCTGGTCCATTGGTTGGAGTTTACTCGTTGTGTTAGGTGGGAGGTAAAAGATCTTAATGGCCTTGAGACCAGGAACATCTGGATGAGCTCTACAGTTGTCCACAATCAGTGCCACCTTCCTTTCCTCTGCTTGGAACTTCCTGTCCCACTTTTTCACCCATGCACTGAATAGATCTCCTGTGATCCAGGCGCTTGGCTGGCCATCGTAATCACATGGGAGAACTTTGTTCTGCTTTAAGCATCTGGGATTCTTAGACTTTCCTATAACGTAGAGCGGGAGTTTTTGGCTTCCATCCATGTTAGCAGCAACTAGCACTGTAAGTCGGTCCTTCGACTTTTTTCCACCGTGACAAGCCTCCCCACAAAATGCCATAGTCTTGTCTGGAAGGCATTTCCAAAACACCCCAGTTTCATCAACATCAAAAATGTTCCGAGTCTCATAGGTATCCAAAATTGTGCGCATTTGAGTCTTCAGCCATGAAGCCACTTGTTCCTGTTGAACCGCAGCGCTCTCTCCACAAATTGCTTGGAAGATAATGTTGTGCCTCTTTTTGAAACGATAGAGCCACCCTTGACTTGCTTTAAAGTCAGCGTGTCCTAGCTTTGCAGCAAGGATGTCCGCCTTCTCCATCAGCAAGGGACCATTGATGGGAAGGTTTGTTGCTCGTGTATTTGTGAACCGTTGAAACACGGCATCGTCAACATCTTTGCGCTCAGCCACTCTAAGTCTTTTTCTTGCTGGATCAAAGACAGATTTCTCGTACATTTGCTTTATCACGTCGGCCTTCTTTTTCCATCCTGAAATGGTGTTTGCTGGAATGCCATGCTGACGACTAAGGTCTACCGTTTTTTTTTCCTTTTTCTAGCTGCAGTATGATATCATACTTTTTCTCTAATGACTGATTTTCCAGTTTTCTCTTACCTCCTCCAGACATTTTTAGAATGAAAAATAAAACAACAGAATAGCTACAGGATGTTATCTTTTAGACAAGATCAACAAGAGTGTGTGAACTGTTATTGAACGATCAATTTTATTGGTTAGCTAGCATAAACGTAACCAATCGTAAAACTTTTTATAAGATGCGCGCGAAAATACGGAAGTGAGATGGTGAGTGGCAACGATAAGTAACATTTTCAAAAGCTGGCGATTTAAGTTAGCAACACAGGTCTCAACGCAAGTGGGCTGTGACATCAACAGCACACATCGCAAGGCTGATACTTTTTCGTGGCCTTGATGGCTATAAAAAAACTAAAAATTTCAAAAGCCGGCGATTGCCATAGTACCAGAAGCAACACAGCGCTGAGAGCAAAACGCAAGTGGGCTGTGACATCACCAGCAGACCCTGGTGAGGCAGAAACTTGGTCCCTTCCCTTGGTTATAAAAAAATCATAGCTAACATTTTCAAAAGCTGGCGATTGGTCATGGGGATCGAGATAACCAATGTTAAGTGGCAAATTTGACCCTTTTTTGTGCTCGTGTTATGAGGTTTCGGCGACTTAAAAAAATCGAATTAAACGACGAGAAAATGCTAAGACAAAGAGAGAATTTGGCGGTTCCAATAAAAAACGTCGACATAATAGGGTGGTCGAGCTAACCGAGCTCGAGGTAAGTGGGTTCGACTGTATTTACTCATTGCTTCATGCTGAGTTTAAATGGTGTTTTTTATCTTAAATGTAGCTTGCATACAGAATGCCCTAAAAATGTCCAAACATTGCACTTCAGACGGTTTTCATCAATATTCGACCCAGTATTGCCAAGAACCTACAAGACATGGAATGATGTTTGTTATATAATTAGTAAGTACCATATATTTTTTTATTATTTTGACAGAGAATTCTTGTTAATCAATAATAGTGTACTCATCGTGCGCACCCTTATGCATCACAGTCATCCATTTTTGCGCATATTGTAACCCACGGATGAGCATGTTGACAATAATTCACAGTTTTCATATTTTGCACACTTGTTAAGCTTGGCAAGTCCTAGCTATGATGAAAATTTCATATTGGTGTCTTGATTCCTTCTTGGTTATTACTGTATGTTCAGAGTTCATGTACTACAAGCCCTGAAAATTTCAGGAAGATCTGAGATGGTGTGGTGAACAATTGTCAGAAAACTGGTTGAGTTGACATGGAATGACCCAACTATAAACTCGTAAATCCGGAAAATCCCAGGAAGAGCGAGAAAAAACCTCACGAATCCGGAAAATAAACATAATTATCGTATTTATCTGCATATAACACGCACAGGCTTATAACACGCTCCTTCATTTTAAAAGGGAAATTTCAGGAAAAAACTCAACATTATATCAGCGTATAACACGCATACATCATTTTCCCCCAATTTTTAGAGGAAATTAGTGCTTGTTATACGCCAATAAATACGGTAGCTTCACGAATCCGGAATTCTGGGATAAACAGGAACGGTGGCCCCCCTGCTAGCGTTACGACATACGCAACTTCTGCTATGACTAGTCTTAGTCTCTATAAGGCTATAACCATAATATCTTAACAAACTCTTCTTTATATGTTATTAACTCTTAAAGTCGCAGAAGGGTTTGCAGTAAACTTCCGCCTAAGTCCCGTAAGGATTTCCCGTATTACGATCAACCGGTTATGAAATTAAAAAATTTGCATAAAATCCATTTATAATATTATTGTCATACTGACTTCATTTTTAAGGGTAAGAATGGTTATTTTACGCATCCAAAAGACTGTACTGAGTTTTAAACAATATTTACCTGTAGTTTAGTACTATCATTTTAGTAATAAAGTATAGCAAAAATGTATCTTCGAAAAAAAAAAGTTAAAACTACCAAAAAACACCGCGAATCGAGCGATAACACTAGCGCAGGCAACGGCCCCCATTGCCGGAAGTGGAATACATCATTTTTCAAGCATTGAAGAGTTTTTACTTTCCGAGATCTCATTTCTAACGAGATTGGTATCTAGGGACGCATTACAACGCTTTACGGATAGCGGGCGGAGTAATTTATTTAGATTATTTAAATAGATTTAATATTGGTCTACCGATTAAAAAACGCAGATTATATAGGCCAATTTTGCTATCCTTGTGTAAGTGATGCCGATGCCAAGTATTAATATTTACTATACCGTAAATGAAAATGCTCTAGACTCTAGATAGCAAAGATTCGCGCAAATCGCAGGAATCTAAAACAATTTGTTTCGTGAGGAATAATAAAATGTACCTTGTGCAAACCTGTCATTGGAAACCATGCCATTCATTTTCATCCTTCAAACTCATTTTCACTCTATTACTATTGTTTTTTTCTTGTTTCATTCATAAAAGTTGGCCGTGTGCAAAATTTATTTAACTATCCGTTAAAATTAACAATTATAAGTCAAAGCCAAAGGTTGAAAAGGATTTATTTATATTTTTATTGACATTTTTTAAAAAGACAGTTCGTTTTGTCGTGAGTCATGTTAATATGTCATTTGTCTTAATGTCTATGTAGATCATGATTTAGAACTTGTAAACATAGGTATCAGAAACTTCGTTTCGGCAAAAAAATATTGGTAATACCAACAAAAATGCATATCGGTAGACCCCTAAGATTTAATCAACGTATCTGCTTTTCAGAATAAAAAGAACAAAAATTACAGTCATCAGCGTATTCATTGTGACTGGCTTAGCAAAAAAACAAACACACACAAAAAAAAAACTTTTTTAAACTGGACGGGAGCGGGATTCGATCCCATAACCTGTTTTACCATCTAACGTATGCGACTATCACTTCGTCTAGCGAAGCTCATGTCAGACAGCGATTATTTAAATTTAAAAATGTTTGTAATTAAGTGTACACCAATCAAGTTTCTTTTTACCTTTAAAATTCATTAATCAGAATTTAATCGGCTTCCATAGCAATCATGAAATTTGATTATGTGAACTAACTATTGTTTACTTTTAAAGTATTAGTATTATCATAATTAAAATACAGCATATATTTACACCAGTCGTAACAGCAGACAACTCACAGGGATGTTGCTAGTGTTACGACATGTCATAGCACTAGCCAAGTCTCGTTGAGTTGTCTGCCGTTACTTTGTCGTAGCAGCAGACACTTCAATAATGTTATTCATGTATAGGCTATATTAACTCATTTTCTCCGGAACAACGCTTCCATCATTGATTTCAAAATGACATTTTTTGCCGTATCGACGATGGGATCGTTGATTTATTAAAAGTGGATAGTTTAGTTTCTTTTCATAGCTATTTAACTAAAATTAGTTTTAATGTATTCTAGAATGATTTCCCTTGAATTAAAAAGTCAGAAATCTTTTGTTTGAATGTGTTTTCACCACGAAAGAAGCGTTTGAAAGGCTTGCTTTCATTTTCATTTTACGTTTGTTTACAAATATGGATATTCAACTAGCTCACCTGGTTATCGATTTAATATTATTTTAAATACTATGATGATAAACAAGAAAAAGGTTTAGTTTTTTTTAATGATTATTCAGATATGAATTTTAAATTGAAGATGAAACATACGCTTAGTCTTAGTGCTAGTAGTTGAGTAATTAAAACTAAGTTGACAAGTCATCTGTTGATGAACATCAAGTCCCGCCCATGTCTCAAATGCCTTGATGAATTGATAATATTTATACTAAAAATAATAATATAGACAATATATAGTGTAATTTGAAAGCTGCTAAACTTTTCACTAAAACTAAGTGCAATTTTAGATATAATTTAAAACAATTTCTAGTTGCAATACATTGTATAGCTTCCAGTTCCATTGTAAACAGTTCAATTTTTAAAATAATTTTCCTGTGTGGGTGACCATGGATATTGTGCTCTAATGACTAATGTTATATTTGTTTGCTTTTTTAAAGTGACATTGTTTCTATTTGCTGTTGAATATAGTTTCTAAAAAAACACTACTTTATTACATTTTAGATAAAAATCTAAATTTTAGTGAGTTTGAATGAGGTTTTGTATAAAAAAAAATATTAAAAAAAAATAAAATCGATTGAAACTACATGTATTAGAATGTAGGCCAACATGTATTCATATAGGTACTTTGACAGAAAATTTAAATTTAGTCCAATAGGCTTAAATAATATATCATTTTAAAGGGCTTGCTAAGACCTTTTCAAAAACACTTGTTTTGTCTTTCTATCTTTTATAGAAGTGGAGTTATAAAATTTTTTGTCGATTTTTTTTGTTGCCCCTTATATAATCTATATAATTTATTAAAAAACTTGTGACCCCAATTTCAAGATTCTGTACTATTTCCCTCATAACTTTTTAAATTTTAGAGATATGGTTATCAAATTTTCAGGAGACATTCACAATCCAATTTACAAAACAATGAACAAGGAATGTTTAAATTATATCAAGATTTTGAATTTTGTAAAAAATATATTTGAAGGCTTATTGAAGAAAATCAAGGGGGAATATTATTGTTTTTTATATATATAAATTCAAATCAGTACAAACAGTTGCATGCCTTATGTATTATTAATTAGTTATATTGTAAATTTAATTCAATAATTATAATTAAATGTTTAAATGGTAAGTATTTGACTTTTAAAATAAAACTGAATACAAGTTACAATAAATTAATTTTGGAAATACCCCACCCCTCGATTCCTGATGACGGAAAGTTCAAATTAAAATCAAATTCTATTAGTATTTGAAGATTTAAGTATCTTATCAAATTATAACAAGAATAAGAACATTTTTACTGTCAATTTCTGAGTAAACAACTTGTATTATTTATTAGATGTGCATTTACTTAAATGTCATTGATAACATGTATGTGTCATTGTTTTTGCCTTATCACATATTTGACAATTGAAGATATTTAGAGTTCTGCAATGAAATATCATTTTTATCTCTTTTACTTTTAAATATGTCTATGTCATTGTTACTTAGTAATAATATCTAATTAATTTTAATTGACATTTCTTTCTTTTGATTATATAATTATAATATATGTAATGTAAAAATATTAAGTGTTTGTCAAATGTATATGTCCTCATTTTTGTAAAAAGAAGGTGGTAAGAAATAACATTAAATAAAAAGATTATAACACTATTATTATTACTATTATCATTATTAATTCTAAGGTAATTTGGGCTTTGACTTAGCATTAGACTAGTAAAAACTTCTAATGATGCTCTTATAATTGATTTTAACAGCATACCTAATAGTTATAAATAATATAAATTTTTATTAAATATAACTAAGTATAAGTAATTAATAAAATATATACTAATGTCACGGTTAGATGTTATGGTGTGAGAATGACTGAGCGAAAATGTAGGGTGAATGATAAACAAAGCGTGAACACCCGTGGACTTGAATACTCGCTCACCGGGTGTTCACAGGGGAGTGTGTAGAGATGTCAGGTGAGAGTGTCAATGAGGGAACAGTGTGTATTAAGCAGGAGAGGGACGAGTGTTGAGCGTGGACCAGGACAGTCCTGTTTTATCGATATGTTGAGAGAGAGACAAACACAGTGAATGTATTCTATGATAGCTGCTACACTGTATTGCTATGGATATAGATATGTCAATATATACTGTAAATAAACGTCATTTTCTCTGTTGAGTCAAGTCTCGTGAATACTTTTACCACACTACTGTACGCCTGATGTTATATCTGTGGTCAAAACGGGTGGACCTAAAAATCCCCCTAGACAGCGAGTCCGCCACAACTAATACTATACAATTATACACTAGAAAACTAATAGTATTAGGCTCTAACTCTAATGTTTTATTAATAAAGTTAATTGAACCTGTATTTCTTTGTGAACTGACTTTAATAATAATAATTAGACTAATTAGTACTAGTTACTAGTACTAGTCGTAGCTAGTGTTAATATTAGTAGTGAAGTCAAGTACAGTAGTATTAAGTAATTAAATATATAATGATAGTGTACTTTTTATTAATTTTGTGTTTTTAATCAAAATATTATTTAATCGTATCACTCAATTCTTGTAATAACAGTAAGTATACATTGCCATTGCAATGGCAATATATAATTGTATTTATTCATTTTTGCGTAAATTGATAGGCAAGTCCATTTCCGACAACCCACGCTTTTGTTTATGAAGGGAGGTGACTTATGAAGCACTGACGTTTTTTCGCTAAAAAACTAACACTGTACCAAGCATAACTCATGAGTACCAACACCAATTTTAACGAAGTAAAGTTATTCAATTCAAAAAATGGATGTCCCAGGATTACATCTAAACCACAAAATCTTAGGCCTCACGGTTAACTTTTTTATTGGTTTTCTTTCACATGATTCCGTTAAAATGTATAGCACCGCGGTTTAAAAATTCGAAATCGCTTCAAAAATGGTATCGATATGTTGGGAAAACCTAGCTGTATTCGTCTATGATGACAAAGTGTTTTTTTTTAGAATACTGTGACGTAAAACGCGAACTACCGATGTGGCCGAAAGACCGACTGTAAAATCGCCATGACAGTTTTTGCGTGATTTTACGACATGCACAGAAAGATGCGCGAACGAGTATCGAAGTACCTAATTCATAGGCTGCAGACCGGAAAGGAACTGAAATATGTGTGAAAAGTATTCATTGATTAATAATTTTACACCCTCATTGGAAAATTAAAAACTCTGATCCTCTGAGCCGAAATTAATTCCCGATACAAAAAAAATAGTAGTCTCCCTTGTCATACCAAAGTAAGTTAAAGTACCTAGCCTAAGCCAATATACAAAATAAGAATTAATAAGCTTGTTAACGGTTAACCGGTCCTCAGATCAGGATCGGTCCTCTTTATTGAGGACCGTAGGACCGCTTAACCAAATAGAAAAATAAACCCAAACAAATAAACTAGCGGTAACGTAGTAAAAAAAAAAACAACACAAGCGGTAACGCGCCTCGTGCCTCTCCCTCTCGCTTAGTCACAGTGAGTAAAAGCGATACCACGATCCAGCTGACATTACTGACAAGTAGGTTGCCATTCAAGCCTTCAGTCTCCTAGCTGTAAGCGTGCATACATGACGCGTTATAGCCTGGCTTCACTGAAGTTCACAACTAATAGTACTAGTGGGATTCAGCTGTAGACTGATGCGTATGCGATGAGCGCATGCACCTTAGTAATAAAAAAAATACATGGTACTAATACGATAGAGACTCAACTCACCCCCTCCCCCATAATAATTTCAGAATTAAGCTAAGAAAAAAAAAAAAAAAAAACCTAACGTAGTAAAAAAAAGCTAGTGAAAAAAACAACACGCGGTAACGCGCCTCTCCCTCTCGCTTTGTCGCGGTGAGTAAAAGCGATACCAAGATCCAGCTAAGTAGCTGTCAAGCGACTGTGACTGTACGAGATGTAACACAGTGGTGTTTGATTTCAACAATGGTCAAGGCCGAAACTGTTTCTATTTTTATTAATTATAGTCTGTTTCTTATAAAGACAAAGAAAGCTATAAAAGCATATGACCCCGTGACCTATCCGCATTTTCTGATCACCGGTTTATAGTCTGTTACAGTTCAGACATTCAAAAACTTATCGGCGCACGACGCTTAGTGAAGTACATGTCTCTATATTACGAAAGGTATTTGAAAGACGTAGCAAAGATACCGGGCGATTAATCGGCCCACAAATTCGAGTTCGGTCTTTTAGTGACAGTTTTCCTGCTAGTCAAAGGCATTTGATTACCACATTAATAGTACGCCGAGTGTAACTCAAACCCTATTTGAACAGAAAAAACGGGGAGGGGGAATGTGTGCGTCGCAAAATTCGATTATTCTGGCGAGTTGACGATTAAAAAATAATGTTTTTTAAATAAATTCCATTTTATCATCGTTTACTCCGTAGCTTTATAATTTTATTATATTATTAATTTTAATACGCGAGTTGACCGGCATCACACACAAGAGAGGTAAACATGACGTCAAAACGGATGGGGCGAGGCGTTGGTTTTTGAAACTAATGAAAAATACCTCGCTAACTTTAACGAACGATTGAACCAGTCCTCTTATTTAGACCCACAACGGACGGGGCGAGGCGTTGGTTTTTGAAACTTATGAAAAATACTTCGCTAATTTTAACGAACGATTGAACCTGTCCTCTTTCTTATTTAGACCTGTGAACTACGAGTCCTCAAAATAAAATATAAAAAAGACAATTAACCATCTCTGTTTAGTTCATTTTTTGGATTTAAAAAAATGCTATGAATTGAGGGCAATGCGGAAAGAGCTGAACGCAAGCGGGGGGAAGCGGGCTTTGATGCCATCAGACGACGCGAGGCGACAACATTATCTTAATAGTTCTCAAAACATTAGGGATATAAGGACGAGCGGTTAACCGGTCTTTTTTTGAATGGTTAGCCGGTCCTCAAAAACGAGCGGTCTTAACAACCTTAAGAATTAATATAGGATATAGGCATAGGCAATACTCCATACTAGGTACTTTGGTATGACAAGGGAGACTACTACTTTTTTTGTATCGGGAATTAATTTCGGGTGTAAAACTATTGATAAATAAATACTTTCCACACATATTTCAGTTCCTTTTCCGGTCTGCAGCCTATGAATACACGTTGGCCTACATTCTAATAGTTCTAAATCGTATTTTCAATCGATAGGTAATTTGGAATATCAAAGCCTATATAGGCATCTTCACCCCAAAAACTTTTGCAGAAATTCAAATTCTTGTTCTTTCATATTAATTCTTGTCCTTCTTTATCAATCGATTTATATGTGTGCCAATTTTCAATGAGCTAGGACGTGAAGAACATTTTTTTTATAATTTTAGAAATTTTACCATGCACTGACCCATTCATGATTATGAAGTGACACGCCCCCTTTTAATGGCGGAAGTCTCCGACGCTTATAAAATATTCATTTTTTTTTTACTTTTAACATTAAAATATTTGATAATTGAACTTTAAAGATGATCTAATATGGAATTACTTCAATAGTATACTAAATTTAGACGGATTAACCTTGCAGAGTAGGTATTATATTTCATAATAATGTACCGTGTGCAGACTAGTCCATGGCAACCATTACTCATTACTATTCACTGAGCCTCATTTTGACTCCTACTACTACAATGTCTTTACTAGTTTCATTCATTAGTTGTGGCTGTGTGCAAAAATATTTTAACCATTGGTCAGGGTTAAATGAATTATTCATGAGCCAAAGTTGAAGGTTCAAAAGGAGACTGATATTTATATGTAGGTCATGATGATAGTGGGTGAATTGGGACTTGTAAACACAACTGAAACTTCTTTTAAAGATAAATTTCACTGTTATACAAAGTAAAATGATTTATTAATATATAATATTTTTAAAACAAAATAAAGAACTAATTATTTTATTTCTAGCATTGATCCTGAAAATAAAATCATTATTAAAACAAAGACTTAAGTGCGTGACGCGAACAGCGGAATTTGAGGTCACAAAATGTGGGGGGAAAATGCATTGGGGCTTGGGA
>MUZC01000104.1:252239-269693 GCA_002072015.1 Radix auricularia
ACAAGATGACACCCTACTTTCCTGCACAAATGTGGGGTTCATACAGAATGTGCCATTTTTCTCTTCCAGCGCATACCTAATAATTTTTAGAAAACATGAGATGTGATATCAATGTGATAATTTTAGATCAAATGCCTTTGATGTGCATATACTTAGAGGGAAACTGTCATTAGAAGATCGAAATCAATTTGAGGAATTGTCTTGTATCTATATATTCTAGGTCTTTAACAATGCAATGATCAATATCAATAGTCACATTCGCGAGCTTAATCGCGAAGGTTTTCACATCAATGGTTTTTGACATTACCGCTGCATTGTTCGTTAGCTGTCTTGCTATGCCATGGCAACTAAACATTTCTTTTTAAAAAACGTAATATATAAAGCAAGCCGAATTCATAATTAATCTTATAGGGCTTTAAGCTGTGTACGGGCTCATTATGCTAACAAATAAGTACAGAGAAAATCATGTCAAAACGGGAAAAGAATGCAATGGTACCTGGTGAAATGGAAAAATTCTTGCCAGTCGTCTGATACGAAAAAGTTTGAGAATCACTGGCGAACAAGTTATTTAATTTATTTAATATCTTTTACATAGCTTCACTCATGTTACGATAATACAAGTGATTTGAAACATTCTTATTTTCAAATAGAAAATATTTTTTGTTCGTTTTTTTTTGTTTTGTTTTTTAGGGGGGGGGGTCAAAGTTTTGTGACGTACTTTTTGAGGGGGGGTCGACGATTTTGTGACGACGCGTGACGTAGGGGGGGAGGGGGTAAAAAATCGGCCAAAATTGCGTGACGTCATTTATGGACGGCCCCTTGGGTGCAGCAGGAATGATATAGAAGGATCAGGAATGGTTTGACAATCATGTTCGCATCAACCAATATTTCATTTAAATTGTGAAATATCAGGACATAAAATGTTGCGACAAAGTATGAAGCTCATATTTCAAAGTTTTACCTTCGAGATTCTTTCTTCCTCTAATCCCAACCACCCATTCAACTGACTCTTTGGATTCCACCGCAGCTAAGTTTTCATTTTTTATTTTTATAATCCTTTTATTTGTGTATTGTATGTCCGTTGAAAAAAGCTCTTTTGCGAAACGTTCGCTGATTTGCTACGTCCTGTCAGGCTAACCCTTACCCTGTTTACGTCTTTTCCATTTTCCTTTTTTATAAGCCTGATTGCAGTCTCACCCCTCATTTTGTTTACTAAAGATTTTTAAAAAAAATATATGAATGTTATTTATATATTTATTTTGTTAAAATACATATAATAATATAATGACACAACTCGTTGGTGTCTGACATCCCATGTTAAGTGTTTCAGACGTTATTATCCGTTATTGTCATTAGATAGTTACCGTTACGGCTCATTGGCTACCGAAGAGGAACACGGGTAAATCCTTGAAATAGGGCAGAATGCTGTCTTCATTAGCGTTATGAAACACAGAGCTGACCCCGCTCCTTTCTCCCTCAAAACATCACAATAGATTGGGGGCCGTCCATAATTGACGTCACGCGATTTAAGCCGATTTTTCATTCTCCCTCCCTGCCTCGTCGTCACATAACTTAGACCCCCCTCTTATGACTTATGACGTCACAAAGCTTTGCCACTCCCCCCAAAACTTTTGGGGGGAGTGGCAAAGCTTTGTGACGTCATAAGTCATAAGAGGGGGGTCTAAGTTATGTGACGACGAGGCAGGGAGGGAGAATGAAAAAGCTTTTGGCAAAAGCTGTATTTTCTTTTTGAGCATGCTTTAAATCACTTTTTTGCCATTTACATAATATGTATTAAGTGTAAGGTTGCACTCTAATAAATAATATATCGTAACAAGCTTGAAGCCAATGAAAACACAATAAATTACAAGCAATCAAATATATATGTGGAACTTTTATTTAAAGTTGCGAGTTTTGATGTGACGTCACATTTCTCAAACAATTTATATACCTAATCACTCGATTTTCAGTAACACTCTACGGCAACTGTAATATATTTGCTATAACTCAATGGCAATATTTTTGTTCGTGTGTAGCTATTAAGCCCAATAAATTTAATCATAATCAAAGTTGAAGGGGAGCTTACTGTACTATAACCTCAGTGAGAGAGATTGAAGTGTAGACGTGTAAACAGGACGTGTTCAAATATTTAAACGTTTTTTCATAATCTTAAGTGTGTTTGTTCTTTGTTTTTAAAAAAGACTCCAATTCGAAGCCTTTTATTCAAGTAGTAAACCCCGTCTAACTGTCTACCTCTTTCGTTTAAACTCAAAGTGGGTTGTAAAATAAGATTTATTTACTTGGTTTGGGGGGGGGGGTGAATGCTGTAGACTATATAGATTTGAAACCAACTTTGTTTAGTTGATAGTTTACTAGTTGGAAGTAATAGTTTCCTTGTTAAGTTGATATTATAGTTGTTTAGTTGATAGTTTAGTTGTTGGAAGTAATAGTTTCCTTGTTAAGTTGATATTATAGTTGTTTAGTTGATAGTTTAGTTTGTTTTTAAAAAAAAAATGTTTTAGTAAGATGAATTAAAAATTCCATACATTTACAAAGCAGTTTAATTTTTTTCATAAGTTCCAAATATCATATACACCACTGTACATAAATCCCTGATATGAAAGACTAAGATCATAAATAAAAGAAGTTAAATATACAAAATCTGATCTGACCAAGAAAATATTTGCTCAGCTTATTTTCATAAATGAAAATTCATTTCTTTAAAATTCATTCAAAAAGCATACCTTGATTTGTAATAGATAAATACAAATTGTGTGTATTTCAATGACAATAACTTGTAAAAGTTAAAAATAGCTTAGTTAACAAAAATAAATAAATATTCCTAACCTTAATAGATATATATCCCATTTCTTTAATGTTAAAATTAAGAATTTTTTTGTACGCTCGGCAATAGTTTAAAATAAAGTTTTTTCTTTTTTATCCATTACAAAGCTTCCATGTTTTTTTAATTACTCTTTTTATCAGTTTTAGAAGGGTTTTTTAAAATAAATAATAAATCATTTTTAAAAAATTAATTGGAATATTTTGATTTATTTTTAGTTGGAAATGAAAAAGTTTAAAATTTCATAGTAAAAACAACTTTTAAGCAAATAAGCTGATAACAACCAAATAATTCTAAAATCAAATGTACAACATGTTTCATGAATGTTGATGAAGCAATTTTTTTAAAGTTTAAGAACTGGATAAAATATTTAAAGTGAAAAGTAACATTAATTACTTTGTCAAGTGAAACTATCACAAATAACGGAAATAGTAAATCTGCATAAAGTCCCTTTCACATTTAGAAAGAAAGATATGCATAAAGATACAATGCAAGGAATTTTTCTGTTTAAAGTAACTGCTGTAAGTACATTTTTTTCTCCCAAAACCTGAGGCAGTTTGGAATTTGAAGCATACCCAGGCATTGATGGTCATCTTGTTGAAGGCTTTGCCCTAGTTTTATCAGGGTCTCATGATGGAGACGGAGTGTTACCCACGTCTCTGAGATCTCCAGATGCTGGATCTGATGCAAAGTTAGACCCAGCTACACCAAAAGCGCTTGGCATTCTTTGTCTGGTGTATGGAATTTTTTATCATTTCCTGTTTTTTCTTCCTCACTTGTCTCTTTTCTTGAAGTGCTTGGCTTTTTAATAGTTGTTGTTAGATAGTTTCCTTGTTTAGTTGATAGTTTAGTTGTTAGTTTAGCTGACTGTATGTATATTTTATAGTTTATTAGTTCAGTTTTAAGTTTGGTCTACAATTAATTGATAGCTTATTATAAAATATATCACATATTACATAATATTTGGACATTTGTGTAGTTCAAATTTTCAAATTCAAAATTCTTTAGAACATGTCAATATAATTAAATTGCACGGGACCCAGGGGAGAGAAGCTCTAGGACCCAGGGGAGGGAAGCTCTTGGACCCAGGGGATAGAAGCTCTAGGACCCAGGGGAGAGAAGCTGTAGGACCCAGGAGAGAGAAGCTCAAAGACCCTGGGGAGAGAAGCTCTAGGACCCAGGGGAGAGAAGCTGTAGGACCCAGGAGAGAGAAGCTCAAAGACCCAGGGGAGAGAAGCTCTAGGACCCAGGGGAGAGAAGCTCTAGGACCTAGGGGTGAGAAGCTCTAGAACCCAGGGGAGAAAAGCTCTAGGACCTAGGGGAGAGAAGCTCTAGGACCCAGGGGAAATGTTTGAAATGGGTTAGAAACAAGCTCAAAGTTTAAAAGAAAAATTACCTCATCTGTAATGCACACACCATATGTACACATACACCATTTGTACACACCCACATACAATAACACGAATAATGAGGATCACCCCATCAAATCAGGACACTTTACATACTGTAATGTTTTTATTGGTGAAACAAGTGAGCTCGCAAGACTCAGGGTAAAAACCGAGGCTACAATGACGTTATGTACAATGAGTTGGATGGCAGAATGCATGAAGGAAAAAAAAACAACAAAACAGCAAACATCTAACAGGTCAACAAATGAAATCATAAATATTCTTATGCCTGCCTAGCATCTGATAGGACTTTGGTTATGATAATACCATAACATGGGGGCTTTAGTCAACCATTTAATAATTGAAAACAAACTAGAACATTGCAATATTTAACAGCAACTTAGATCAAAATTTAAACACACAAAATAAAAAATACAAGAAATCAATGAATTAGAAATGGCTGAAATATTTTATAACAAATTATCTTATTCATCTTATGAAAGGGGAAGTGTAGAAGTTGATTTCTCATATTATAGAGAACGATTACTCCCCCTTCTTAAAAAGACGATAATATATAGCTAATGAAAAAAAAGAAAGGGAGACAAAAATCTATTTCAAATTTTGTTCTTCAAGATGAAATGAATGTAAACAAAGATGTTAACATTATTGTAAACCCACAAGATTAACCTGAGATGAGAATTTTGCGTAAATGTACACACAAACTAGCCATGTACACACAAACTAGCCATGTACACACAGAACTACTCAAAGCATGTACACAACTTTAAGGCATCTAGTCTCTCAAGCAGATAGTTGCACTTGATGACATGAAGCCCCTCACAAATCAAATGATACATTTGGAAACAAAAACACCTGAAAACAATACATTTATTTATATATATANACACGTGCCAACAATATTCAAAATCCTATAAATAGATGCTGCTAACATTCACAAACAAACAAAAAATATTAAAAATCCAATAACCATGAAAATAACATTTCCTCAAATGTATAATTATATAATGACATGTTCACCAATGACATGTTCACCAATGACAGCTCATTCAACAGGGTTCAGTGAGATAGCTTGTAAAATGTTTTTATTTTTTACATCTCCTACAAGCACACAATGAAAACATTTACATTATTTTTCCTGAAGACAATAACATTAAAATATCTACAAGACACTACGTAATTTGCCTGCATTATGATTAAATAAAGAAAAGATTTAAAAACAAAAATGTGTCAATTATAACATAAAAGATTTTAAGCATATTCAATGTTTAAACACATTTTAAGAAAGGGAGTTCAACATTATTAGACCAGTTTAATTAAGAAGTGGAGTTAGATATGATTCGACCAGAGTAACACTGAAAAAAGTTGTATAAATATTTCTTAGGGTGTTTGTCCTTTTGCATGTGCTGACTTGTTAAATTCTAACTAATTCTCAGTTAACAAATTATTTGATTTTGTTGTTGTTGATAATTCAAACAAGATATCAAATTTTAACTGCAGTTTCTAGCAAAATTTAAGTCTTGGACTGTAACTTGTATAATCCCAGGGCCACTGAACAGACTTGGTTAATGAGCTTTGTTTTTGACTAGTTAATAAGGCTGCGACCAAGATATATTCCTATACATCATAAAAAAAAAAAAAGAACAAATAAACTTTGTTCATGTTCATGTATTTGTGTACTGATTTGATACCAATTTGAATTGCTTTTTACTGAGTTAGTTCAAAATGAGTTTATAAAAAAAAAATTAAAAAAAAAATTATTACCATTTTTTCATTATCAAGGTTGAAATTGAAGTTTTACAAAAAGATAATGTTTATTTTCAAACTATCATTTTATTTTTAGATTTTGATAGGGTTGACATAATGAGCAATGTTCCCTCTAAGGTTTGTTGATGCATGTGCAAAGTAAAGAAACTAGAGTGCAAAGTTGCTCAGCACCCCTTTTTTTGCATAATATTTTTCTAGATTTGCTGAGCGGTAATTCTAAACTCCTGCATCATATGTCAGATATCTTCGCGGCCGCACAGCTTAAAGGGAATATTGATAATGAGCCAAGCCATAATAAATACATTGGCCTCATCAATGTGGACAAACAATAATAAAGTGCTGACAATTATAAAAAAAACAACTATAAATTGAAATATGATGTGAAATTAGTGATGTGAAATTATTGATTTTAGTCCAAATGGCACATGAAAACTTTGTCAAAATTAATTGATTCTGTCCACACCAAATGTCTCAGCAATTATTTGTACATGTATAGATCATATTTTTTAATGATATCAGCACAAAAAAAAATCATCTAGGTAAAAATAAACCCAACCCAATAACCAAACAGGATGTTAGAACAGAAGAAACAATCAGGTAAAAATAAACCCACCCAATAACCAAACAGGATGTTAGAACAGAAGAAACAATCAGGTAAAAATAAACCCACCCAATAACCAACTTGTTTTTTTATATGAATATTAAACAATATTTTTTTCAAAAATTTTATGCAAGGATATTTAACTAATCTAAAAGGGGGAGGGGAGGGGGTTATAGGAAAGGGGCATCCATATACTATGTAAGTACGTGGTGGTTATTTTTGGTGCTGATGTCGATATGACCTGTAGGAATTAGCCATAGTTGAGTTGTTTTCATGATACTAGTAGAATGAGCTGAAATAGTACTGAAAAGAAGGGTTGGGTGGGGGTGTTACAGAAATATTTCTAACACTAGCATAAGACATTTCATGTTCATCAAATTTAATGCTTCATAATATATTCCTGTTTAAGTGGCCATGCATAATTTTTGGATTTGGCAAGGACCACAACTTAGTTAAATATTTCAGCAGTTTAGACTAGCTTAAAATACAGCAGGGTAATGATGACATAATCTTATCTTATTGTAGACACTCCTTCTATACACAAGTTAATTGTGTCCTACTCTTAATTACTCAAGTAAATTTAAAAGCTAATTTTAAAAAATAACAAAAGTTTATGCATTTTCGTTTACAACAAAGAAATCTGGAAAATTTCTGAAATAAAAAAAAAAATAAAGCCCACAAGAATATTTTTAAGCTGATAATTTCAAGCTCGGTAGAGTGTGGTAGCATGAAAGCACAATCAATTTAGAACGCTGACTTGAGCTAGATTCATAAATGCTGTTTGTCCAAAAGAAAAAGTGTAATTCAAACTCATTGACCAATAACTACCTTATAATATATAACACTTCTAAAATCACCCCTCCCCACAAACCAAATTTTTTAAATAAATTACATTATCATTAAAAAAAAAAAAAACAATAAAGCTAAACCGATAAACTTCAGGCAAATTAAAGTAGTGAATTTTTTGGAAATCTAGACAGCAGAAGTGAAGTAAAAAAAATTATAATTAAAAACAAAAAAGGTTAAATGTGTTAAGTTTTTAAAGTATTTTTTCTTACTCCACCCTTCCGCATGACAAAATGATAAATAACCCCTATCATTTTTACAAAATGAGCAACAAATGATAAAGTGGGGAAGACAGAATTAGCATATGTACAACTGATTGAATGTGGCAATTAATGATTGATCTAAGCCAGATAAAAGAGAATTATTAGCAAAGGGAGAGGATTTTGAGGAATTAATCTTATGCAGGGTGGTGTCCCCTTCAGTCTCTGGAGAAATCCACCTGACATCATGTCACAGAAAATGTCCATACATTGTGGTACAGGAAATGTTAACCTGATATCATGGCACAGTAAATGTCCACCTGATATCATGGCACAGAAAATGTCCACCTGATATCACAGGACAGAAAATGTCCATTTGATATCATGGCACAGAAAATGTCCACCTGATATCATGGCACAGGAAATTCCACCTGATATCACGGGACAGAAATGTCCATTTGATATCATGGCCCAGAAAATGTCCATCCACCTGATATCATGGCACAGAAAATGTTCACTTGATATCATGGCACAGAAAATGTTCACCTGATATCATGGCACAGAAAATGTTCACCTGATATCATGGCACAGAAAATGTTCACTTGATATCATGGTACAGGAAATGTCCACCTGATATCATGGCACAGGAAATGTTAACCTGATATCATGGCACAGGAAATGTCCACCTGATATCATGGCACAGAAAATGTCCACCTGATATCATGTCACGGGAAATGCCCACCTGATATCATGTCACAGGAAATGTCCACCTGATATCATGGCACAGAAAATGTCCATTTGATATCATGGCACAGAAAATGTCCACCTGATATCATGGCACAGAAAATGTCCCCTCAGAATGGCCTCCACATTTGCAAATATTTGAAAAAAACAAATACAACAGCAACAAAATATATCATTAAATAAGAAAACAATGCACCGGTTCATCATTGTTAATGACTTGTTGAGCATGCTGCTCCAGGCAACCAACATGCTGCTCCAGGCAACCAACATGCTGCTCCAGGCAACCAACATCCTGCTCCAGGCAACCAACATGCTGCTCCAGGCAACCAACATGCTGGCCAACAGCAGTTAGCAATAAACTCCCAAACCTCTAAATGAAATAGCTATCAGATAATGACAATATTGGTTTAAATTGGGAATAGAATCTGCAACCATAACTGGTAATCAAAACTAAAGGAACTCATGGATGAAAATTTGGGCCAAATTGTTGTAATAAAGCTTCCAGCTCAACATCAAACTCCCCCAAGAATCATATAGGTGTTAAGTTGGACAAGTTTAACAACTCTTGACTAGATTAACCAGCTAGCAAGTGAGGAGAAGTTGCTTTTCTTACAACTTAAAACTTTAAAAAAAAACCAACAAACTAAATCCAAGGCAAAAATCATCATGTTAATAACTTGATACTGGAACAATTTTATTTGTACAGCAAATACTAAATATGTACATTTATAATTTATAGAGGAAGATTTGAACAATTTATATTGCTTGTCTCAAGTTTATCTCTATAATGAAACAATTAAAAAACAAAACAAAAACAATGCATTTCAAAAACATTTGATCTCCATAATTGTGTATTGGATAAGACCTCAGCATGGTTGTGACTTTCAAAAGGTGAGTTTACAAAACATTGATAATTATATACATGTGTAGGATGGCCAGTTGTTACATGATGTAATGGGTTGGCTATAAAACTGAAGGGGGAATACAACCTCCGAGTACTTCTGACTTTTTTACAGTGGTGTGCAGTTCAAATACAGTTCTATGTCTGAATATATTTATTTTAGCTGGATAACATATCACCTACTTAACAATAATGGATGGTTTAATATATCTTTACTTAATAGGAACACAATGTAAAAAATCAAATAAGAATAAAAATGAAAAAAAAAAAAAGTTTTATGTTGACTTGATGAATTCGGTAATTTAAATACAATTTTAAAGATTTTTAAAGTTCAGTTTTAAGAGCAGAAATATCAAGTTTTGAATATATCTGAAGTTCTTGAATCTTAAATTCGGTCTTGGGTGTTAAAGTTTTAAGAAAAGCTGGAGTTAAGTAAGTATTAAGTCATGTAGACATTGACTGTCATTTTTGAATCAATTAAAAACAATAATTTATATAAACTGGAAAATAAGATGAATCAAATCTCTATAAATGTAAATATATTGAATGAAGGGAGTATTATGATTGTGGAGATGATTGTGTTATAGACCTCAATTGATGTATTGAAGGAACAAATTGCTAACTTATCTGTAGATCAACAAATTGCAAACTTATCTGTAGATCAACAAATTGCTAACTTATCTGTAGATCAACAAATTGCTAAGTTATCTGTAGATCAACAAATTGCTAAGTTATCTGTAGATCAACAAATTGCTAAGTTAAAAATAAAAAAAAATTCATTTCAATGTAATCCTTCAACAGCATTGAATCATTCAAGAAGTTCAAGGTCAAATATTTTCATATAATTATGCAATAACAATTTATTATTTTAAAAGGTTGTGCACAAAACTACCATGCATAACTTTGTCCTCAGCAAACTGTTGCACAGGTTAACTGCTCTTTAATGTTCAAATAGCAACATACAAACAAAGATGCTAAGTATACATTTTTATGTGACAGTTGTTGTAGAAAATGTATGTTGCACAAAAATCTGGACTGAATGTGTATGTGTACGTTGAATAAAAATGTTGTCTGGTTTAAAAATTGATTATAATCAATGTGACCAGAAAGTTACTTTCTCTTTCGCAACACACTATCATCATGTATGGACAATTATTATGACAAGTACGGTTTAAAGGCTGTGACAAGGATCATAATTAAATTGATGACAAGATTTTTAAAAAAGTTTAGCTAGGGTTAAAAAAAACATCTTACATTTAAGTTTCAACACTACCAGTTTTAAATCTTACTACAAAAGCAATCACTATTTTTTTTTAGTTGTTGTATTTTTAAAGATGCTCTTTTAATAAAGACAATTAGTGGTATCCCAAAATAAGTCATTTATATATTTTATGTCAATTATTTATAGATGGTTTCACTTATCTCCCTTAAAATTATTTCTTTTCTTTCCACTGCCACATCACATGTTGAAAATTTCTCCTTTTAGCTATTTTATCAAATAAATACTTATTAACTGAGATTTTTATTTTTTAAATTAAAATCGTTTTGATTAAATTCAGCAATAAATAAACATCATGTATCTGAAGATGTACAGCAAACATACTGCATGCAGCCCATATACTAGCAGGCATGCAAGGGTGAGGCTTGACGCTCACAGCAGTATGGGTTTAAGGCTATGTTCAATAAAACAAAAATGAAAATTTTGACATCATCACCAGCTAAGGCACAGTCAACAAAGAACATATAATTCATTACAGTAAGTGTTCATTTCAACTGCTGGAGAAATCATATGAAATGACTAGATATGATTACGGTTATAAAAAAAACAACATAAAAATAATAAACAAGATGAAAATAATAACTTATCATTCATTAATGTTTTAAAGTGTTTCTTTTATCACTCCTGTCAGGTTTGTTTTAACATAAACATAATTCACATATATCATCAATAATTATTGATTGTCTAAACTTAAGTCAAATCAAAATAAAAATCCATCCCAATTTATTCTTTGACAAAATTATGTTCTGTGCCCAAAAATATGGATTAAATCCTGAAACAAATTATAAAGATAAAAGCCTGATATCCTAGACCAGGGGTACCCAATATGTAGGTCACGACCTTTTTAAAAGGAGGTCTGGATGGGTTTTCTGGTGGTCACCAACTGTTGACTAAAAAATATTCCCTATAATGTAAATTTGCTGTATTTTGTAAGAACTTTTTGAAAATGACTCATTTAAATTTTATGGGAGTTGCGGGTCACACGGCTTTCATAACAGGGGGTTGTCACGCAAACAAGGTTGTGAACCACTAGACTATGATTTCTCTATTAATTGACAGCCTCTATAACTAAAGAAAACAACTGCATTCGAGGCAGATCCTATAAGGTTGAGAGGAAAACTTGTCAGTGATCTCAAGGAAAGAATCAAATAAAATCTTCTCATCTTATCTCCTGCTATACACATGACTTTACAAAACATTTATGTTGTGGCTGACCAATAGAAACAATAACTGAAAGGTGAAAGGTCAAATATTGACAACATTTAAGTTAGCCAATCAATGAGATCCTAAATCTATGACCTACATCATGGCATCCATCCCAGGTGGAAAGATCATTTGAAATAATACAAAGGACAGTTTCATTGTGGGATACTTTTCAGAAGTCACAATATTTTGTTGTTTGGTGTAGATCAGACGATATCATGCTGCTTTTGTTCATCGAGAAAACGTGCAACAGACCGTTTTATAAACTAGTATAAAATCTCAAAATAATGAAAGGAGTCCTAATTTTTTTTTTTTAAAGAGCTTAAACTTATAAAAATCTTACTATCTAATTATAACTTACAAAAGATCTCATTATATTTATACTTTCTATTCTTAATTTTGTTCACAGAACACAGATGAGGAAAAAAAAAGAAAGATATTGAAAAGATCTAAATACTTTGTGTGTGTCTGGATGTTATGCAAAGCTGAAATTTTTCAGAGCTCTTAAAGGGCTGCTAATCACGTTAAGTAGATTTGACTGATGCTAATAAGTGTTGAGTGCCATAGCATTAAACCTGTTGACACCCATGAAGGGCCGGCCTCACGCCACTGCAACTTATGCGGCTGCAGTGGGCCCCGCGCTTTCATACGCCCTGCCAATCTTAATTTTCACTTATCATCCTTATCTCATTTATCCAGAACTAGCAAAATATCCGCTCTTTGAAAGCAGAAAATTAGGATTTCAATTAGCATTGAGAGCCAGTGTACCACCAATTCAAAAACTAAATCATTTCAATCTGGATCATGGTGGAAATACTTTGCCAATATTTGTCAAGGTCGTGTAAAATAAAATGGGGAATGAAATTACATTACGGGCCTGCGCAGACTTTGCATATCTCATAAGACCTGAAGATTTCAATCTAGATTATTGGGGAGATACGTGTTTATATTTAATTAAATTATTTAAAATCTAATGGAAAATAAAGATTTAAAAGTTAAAGAAAAAATTATTTTGGGCCCAGGCTTTGATTAATTATTAGTATAGATAGACCCAGCGCAATCTTTTTCGCATACCAAGTCATATAAAGCACCGTTATTGTAAGACCAGCCCTGAACCATGTTTAGATCCTAGTATACTAGTACATAGCCAATGACTTGGTCAAAGTGCTTTGTGAAAGGAACATTTATTTAAGGTTAAAGGATTTTCTATTGGAAAGATGTATTGGAAATAGAATATTAAATGCTGTTGAAATTTATTTGAAAGCATATTTTAATGAATAAATTCATTTTTAATTTCTGCCTTATTCCATTTTTCTTTTAAAAAAAGGTTAGTTTCCTTTTTTTACAGCCCTGTACATATTTTAAAAAAAACAACAATTTTTTCCTTCTTTTTAATCATAGTACTAAAAAAAGTAAAAAATATTTAGAACAATTTTATTTTGTTATAAACATAAACTCCTCATGATATAATTATGAAACCAGATGACTGACTGTGTCCATCATCACAGAGTAATGGTATAATCATGAAATACTCATCTAAGTTGATACCTGATTTTGTAGAAATTATTGGTTGACATTAATCACATTCATAAAATAGTCAATATAAATGTACAGCAACAAATGGTTTGATTTTCTGGACTAAGCAAAATAACATTCTCTTCAAATTTTGTTTTCACCAAAGAAAATTAACAATGGCCTTCACCCTGGGGAAAAGGTCATTTTCAAACTAAAAGAATAAATAAAAAAATAATGCATAGTACCACCAGCAGTTGAGTTTGATAAATAAACAATAACAAAGAATTGGGTGGGCTGACCCCACAATAAAAACATTAGTTACAGCATACGGATATTATGATTTGTTTGTTACAACATACGGAAATTATGATCTCTTTGTTACAACATACCGAAATTATGATCTGTATGTTGCAACAAGGAAATTATGATCTTTTTGTTACAACATACGGAAATTATTATTTGTTTGTTTCACGCCTGGATATCATGAACTTCCAACTTTTGTGGTTGACATAATTCCAAGAGAATGTCAAAGAAATTTAAAGTCTCTTCACTTTAGTCATATTTGCCTCATAGTGAGATGCAATTCCATTCACTTTGCTATTGTTACATTTGCCTCACTTGTCTTGAATGTGAAGACTGTCCAATTTTTTAAACCCCAAGATATAACATACACAAAACAGTTTTGAAATCATTTTCAATTTTACATTAAAAAAATTAAACAACAAAAATTGAGCTTTACTGCTGCTTCTTATAAAAATCCCAAGGAAGTTTTCAAAATGGATGATGCCCCCTTTTTTTGCTTCATAATTTCTAATCTGTTTCATGAAGAGAGATCTTCATCTTAGAGATAATGTTAACATTTGGTTCACTACTTTAGTCTTGTGGATATTTCTTTATCTACTCCTTGTCTGTTATTTATGAGATCTAAACTTATGTTGTTGATATAAAAAAAATATTTATTGTGTGCATGAATATGTAAATAGCCTTGAGAGCTAAGCACATATTTATATGTGGCATTAAGTTTTCATCTGCTGTTATGTACACTAGGGTAGGTTAATCCTTATCTAAACTTTAGCTTGAAGAGATGATCCTTGTTATCTTTGAAGTTTTTAAAATTTCCCTTGCATAAACAATAAACTTTCCTTATTTCAGTTTAAACATTAGTCACCTTTTCAAGTTTATTTTGATGCTGCATCACATTTTGTTAGGCATGATCTGAAGAAATATTTGTTCTATTTTCTCTAGTTTGATCTTATTTTTGAAAGATTTTGCACAGAGACAGATCCAGGGCTGTAGAGCTGTTTCAGTTGACTTGCTTGTCTCGGAGCCAGCAACAGTTGACTTGCTTGTCTCAGAGCCAGCAACAGTTGACTTGCTTGTCTCGGAGCCAGCAACAGTTGACTTGCTTGTCTCAGAGCCAGCAACAGTTGACATGCTAGTCTCAGAGCCAGCAACAGTTGACTTGCTAGTCTCAGAGCCAGCAACAGTTGACATGCTAGTCTTGGAGCCAGCAACAGTTGACTTGCTTGTCTTGGAGCCAGCAACAGTTGACATGCTAGTCTTGGAGCCAGCAACAGTTGACTTGCTAGTCTTGGAGCCAGCAACAGTTGACATGCTTATCTCGGAGCCAGCAACAGTTGACTTGCTAGTCTCAGAGCCAGCAACAGTTGACTTGCTTGTCTCAGAGCCAGCAACAGTTGACTTGCTTGTCTTGGAGCCAGCAACAGTTGACATGCTTATCTCGGAGCCAGCAACATTTGGACACGATTGAGCATTCCAAGAAACTGGTGTTTCTAAGATGTGTTGAAATGTAAGTAGACAGCTTAGAATCAGGGTGGCTACAACAAGTGATATGTGTCCAGTTAGTGTCCAGTTTGTCCAAGTCCACATGAACATCTCCCAACAATCCTGGTCACAATATCAATCCATGTTTAGGAGATTATTGTAGACAAAGTCACATTGAAAAGTCATATATATCAAAGTCAGCATTACATTCTCATTTATAATTTCTCAAGAGCTGACTTCTTCATGCGGTATCTCAAGAATGACAACTGCCCGTCAAATTGAGGACTATGTACAAATGCATGACTGGGATAGAAGAGTTGCTGCAGTACTTGTGTGTGAAGGTGAAACACATTGCTCAATACTGTGCCAGAACACAGGATTTCCTTTCCATCGTAATTAAGTTGATACCATCTTGAGTTAGATAGTTTCCGAAGATCTAATAAATTTACGCTACTCCGAAGCTTGGCATTTACAGGAAGTGACAGCACCAGGCAGTGACATCCGTGTTTATGGCATTGACTCCGCTTCATGACAGAGGAACATTGATGCTAAGTCTTCTAAGTGATGCTGTTCCAAACCCACACTGTTGTGTTGTGTGGGGTAAAGGAAATCGAACATTGACATAATCAAAGTCATTTCGTCCGTCCTTTAGAAATAATCGGAGTACATATTTGGGTCTACGTATGTTGGCCTTTAGAAATATTCAGAGTAAATATTTGGGTCTACGTATGTTGGCCTTGGTATGTGGAAGGCTCCTTTCTCATTTAATTTTTGTAAACTGTGAATGAAAAACATTGGAGGAAACTGGTCAGTTATTTGGTTATTTTAAATAAACACCAAAATTTATTCTACCCAAACCCTCTATAATTATGGATTTTGTTGATACCAGTAATAATACAATTATTATCTCATGTGAAATTTAAACTTTCAGCTTACCCTAAATTACTGACTTCATATTTTATGTAATTTTACTTAATAATTATGATAAGTTTAGAATAGAAACATAGCATTCAAAATTTAGAAAATTGGAAGAAAAAAACAAACTATTCTCATTTTGTCAGGACTTAAAAACTGTAGTTTTGTAAAGAGATTAATTGTCGTGAGAAAATCTTCATAAAATAAGACAAGTATGACTTGTAAACCTACAGATGGGGAAAAGCCATTGTGTACCTAGAAATAAACATGAATGTAAGGGATGGATAGAAAAGTAAAGGTATAGATCTTTACCTTGACTTAAACATGAATGTAAGGGATGGATAGAAAAGTAAAGGAATAGATCTTTACCTTGACATAAACAAACTGTTTTCAAATACTGGAGATGGAATGTCTGAGATGGGAAAAATGCTGGGCAGCTCGATGGCTTGTTCATAGTCTGAGCTGAAAGTAAAAAATGTCAATATTGTATAACAATAGTTAAAAAATGTCAATATTGTATAACCATAGTCAAAAATGTCAATATTGTATAACAAAAGTAAAAAATGTCAATATTGTATAACAATAGTAAAAAATGTCAATATTGTATAACAATAGTAAAAAATGTCAATATTGTATAACAATAGTAAAAAATGTCAATATTGTATAACCATAGTAAAAAATGTCAATATTGTATAACCATAGTAAAAAATGTCAATATTGTATAACAAAAGTAAAAAATGTCAATATTGTATAACCTTAGTAAAAAATGTCAATATTGTATAACAATAGTAAAAAATGTCAAAATTGTATAACCATAGTCAAAAATGTCAATATTGTATAACAAAAGTAAAAATGTCAATATTGTATAGCCATAGTCAAAAATGTCAATATTGTATAACATAAGTCAAAAATGTCAATATTGTATAACAATAGTCAAAAATGTCCATATTGTATAACAATAGTCAAAAATGTCAATATTGTATAACAAAAGTAAAAAATGTCAATATTGTATAACAAAAGTAAAAAATGTCAATATTGTATAACAAAAGTAAAAAATGTCAATATTGTTTAACAATAGAAAAAAAACAACAGGTCATGAATTTTTTTGTTAAGTTACACAAATTTTGTATTCAATGTATATTTTTTCTAGCTTTAGTTCATGTGAAGCACTTTGAGCCCAGCCCTATGCTAGAATACACTTCTAGACATTTTCCTATTTTATTATTTCAAAAGTTTTGGTGCAAATAGGGAAGACTGAATTTGGATGATGACAGAATAACTGGCTTTGAATGTCCCCATAAACTTGTTCAATATGAAAATGAGATTTAATTTTTTTTATTGGGAGTCTGTAGAAGTTTGTGGGACCAATCTCTATCAATGAGTCTGTAGGAGTTTGTGGGACCAATCTCTATCAATGAGTCTGTAGAAGTTTGTGGGACCAATCTCTATC
>MUZC01000104.1:278694-303433 GCA_002072015.1 Radix auricularia
AACAGTCACCAATGTCTCTATAACAGTCACCAATGTCTCTATAACAGTCACCAATGTCTCTATAGCAGTCACCAATGTCTCTATAACAAACAGTCACCAATGTCTCTATAACAAACAGTCACCAATGTCTCTATAACAAACGTTCACCAATGTCTTTATAACAAACAGTCACCAATGTCTTTATAACAGTCACCAATGTCTTTATAACAGTCACCAATGTCTCTATAACAGTCACCAATGTCTCTATAACAGTCACCAATGTCCCTATAACAGTCACCAATGTCTCTATAACAAACAGTCACCAATGTCTCTATAACAAACAGTCACCAATGTCTCTATAACAAACAGTCACCAATGTCTCTATAACAGTCACCAATGTCTCTATAACAGTCACCAATGTCTCTATAACAAACAGTCACCAATGTCTTTATAACAAAGAGTCACCAATGTCTCTATAACAGTCACCAATGTCTCTATAACAGTCACCAATGTCTCTATAACAAACAGTCACCAATGTCTCTATAACAAACAGTCACCAATGTCTCTATAACAAACAGTCACCAATGTCTTTATAACAGTCACCAAAGTCTCTATAACAAACAGTCAACAATGTCTCTATAACAAACAGTCACCAATGTCTCTATAACAAACAGTCAGCAATGTCTCTATAACAAACAGTCAGCAATGTCTCTATAACAAACAGTCACCAATGTCTCTATAAGAAACAGTCAGCAATGTCTCTATAACAGTCACCAATGTCTCTATAAGAAACAGTCTGCAATGTCTCTATAAGAAACAGTCAGCAATGTCTCTATAAGAAACAGTCACCAATGTCTCTATAAGAAACAGTCAGCAATGTCTCTATAACAAACATTGCCAATGTCTCTATAACAAACAGTCACCAATGTCTCTATAACAAACAGTCACCAATGTCTCTATAACAGTCACCAATGTCTCTAAAACAAACAGTCACCAATGTCTCTATAACAAACAGTCACCAATGTCTCTATAACAAACAGTCACCAATGTCTCTATAACAAACAGTCACCAATGTCTCTATAACAGTCGTCAATGTCTCTATAACAAACAGTCATTAATGTCTCTATAACAAACATTGCCAATGTCTATAAGTTAGGGAAGTTTAGTTGCACAGTTTAAAAATTTTTTTTAAAAATGTTAATATTAGTGTTTTTGTTCCCCATTATCTGCCCCCCTTAGAATCACATTGATCAACTGAGAGATGAAAAATAAAAATTTCTTTTACAAGATTTGATTGGCTTAAAGAATTAATTTGTAAACTTGTTTGAAGTATTCTTGTAGACATGCTTGAAGTACTCTTGTAGACATGTTTGGAGTACTCTTGTACACATGTTTGAAGTATTCTTGTAAACATGCTTGAAGTACTCTTGTAGACATGTTTGAAGTACTCTTGTTAACATGTTTGAAGTACTCTTGTACACATGTTTGGAGTACTCTTGTACACATGCTTGAAGTATTCTTGTAAACATGCTTGAAGTACTCTTGTAGACATGCTTGAAGTACTCTTGTGTAAACAAATGTTAGGACTGGACAACTGACCTGACAGCTTTGAGGTATTTGTGGTCAGCTCGTACGGCTCAAGATTGACATATATTGAGAACAAATCTGGGTCTTCCGCTCGTATCTCCAATAGAGAAGAGTTCTCACTGGCACAGATTGCTATGGCAGTGAAGACGGTGGCGTTCTGGAGTTGGCCTTCAAATAAAATAAAACAGAAATTACAACATAGAATAAGACAACAAGAAATTACAAAATAGAATAAGACAACAAGAAATTACAACATACAACATAGAATAAGACAACAAGAAATTACAAAATAGAATAAGACAACAAGAAATTACAACATAGAATAAGACAACAAGAAATTACAACATAGAATAAGACAACAAGAAATCACAACATAGAATAAGACAACAAGAAATCACAACATAAAATAAGACAACAAGAAATTACAACATAAAATAAGACAACAGGGGGCAGTGGTGGTCGAGTGGCAAGCGCGCTCGACTTCCGTTCCGATGGTCATGAGTTCGAATCCATGGGAAGCCAAGGACTTGTTTCCGGGGCCTAGGGCGTCCCTGAGTTCAACCCAGCTCCAAATGGGTAAAAAGCGGGGGGTAATGCGTGGAACCCTTAACCGTGGCATGTGAATCGCTGCATCACTTGCCAAAAAAACAACTGCTGCCTTGCAGATGGTCTTGGCTGACCAAAGGCTATGGAAGCAAATCCAGAAAATACAGCAGGCTGAAGTCGGAGACCACGGGCCAATTGGCGCAAAACTCGTGGCATGCAAAACTCAATATTCAATATTGAGAAGGAAGAAGAAGATGAAGAATAAGACAACAAGAAATGTCAACATAAAATAAGACAACAAGAAATTACAGCATAGAATAAGACAACAAGAAATCACAACATAAAATAAAGCAACAAGTAGTTATAACCAAGTTTTACATTGCCATCGTCTTATGATGCCAGAAAATAGTTGAAGATTTTAATGCACAGAGATTTGTAACACTGATATATTTTTTTTCCTTTACTTTAAATAGAGTGAAGTTAGATCTTAAAATCTTGGGAAATAATTTCATTAATTTAGAAAGCAAAATATCTATTTGAAAATGAAACAAAATCTGCACCAAATAAATTTCATTCAATGCACTAAATTTGTGTTTGCCAGAGAATTTCCCATTTAATTAGTTGAAATTTCATGAGTTAACAATGCATAATAAAAACAATTATTGACTGCCAGGCTATTTTAACTAATAAGTACAGTATTTATTGGCATATAACATGCACCTTCAGTTTAAGAGGGAAATTTCAGGAAAAAAATATGTACATTATATCAGGGTATGACATGCATACATCTTTTGCCCCTTATTTTCAGGGGGGGGAAAGTGTGTGTTATACGCTGATAAATAGATAAATACATAAATACGGTAATTCATTGGCACTTTAAGTGACATCTTGAACAAGTAAAGGAACAGGGGAGGTAATGATCATTAATGCACCTGGCCAGTAGGTTTGATGCACACTTTGATGTGCAAACTCACCAGCAAGATCTGTGGCTTGTGACGTCCTGACCTGTACAAGAGTTCCTGTCTTATTGACCCTGAGTAAGATGAATTCACCCAAACCATTGAAAGTGTAGTTGAGACGATCCAGCGTCTCGATATGTGGATCACCGGCAGCTTGAGCTGTTGGTGTCAAGAGAAGTTCAATTTTTATTGACAAGCCATATAGTTTTTATAGAGTTCAAATTTTAAAATCTTAAGGCTATCCATTTAGACTTACAAGTATTTCTTACAAAATAAAACTGATGGTTAAACAAATACTTTTAACTTAGGTGGCCTATTAAGGGGGAGATAATTTAATTAAAATTGTTCTGTATAGTAACCATATGTGCCACTACACCAAGGGCTCCTTTTACAAGCAGACATTAACAACTGGTTTGTTCTCTATAGTAAACATATGTGCCACTACACCAAGGGAAGGGCTCCTTGTACAAGCAGACATTAACAACAACTGGTTTGTTCTCTATAGTAACCATATGTGCCACTACACCAAGGGAAGGGCTCCTTGTACAAGCAAACATTAACTCTTTTGATGCGGAACAACGCACACTGCGTTCATCCGCCTTGCTCAAAAGCACGGACCAACGCACTGTGCGTTGTTTCACTATCATGTTTGTTTCTTTGCTATTTCTCGGTTAAACTTTTTAAGAGCTATTTTTAAATTAGACTTTAACAAAGAAGAGTGGTACTTCCTTGTTTATGAACGAAGGGGAGGTGTATTTGCTATCATTTGAAGCATTATTTTATTAATTTTCTTCGCTGTTTTTTTGTTGATCAAAACTGTTGCTAAGGCTACCCAAGCTATCTTTAGCTACATTATAAAATATGAGACATAATTTAAATTAATTTTTGTGGTTCTTTTGTACAATTATAAACATAAAAATGCCTATTTGTGTTACATATTTGATTTTTGCCATTACATTTTAATGATATTATGGAGCACTAACATAAATTTGCCTTCTGAAAAAAATTTTTCCCTGAATTTAGTGATTTTTGTTATCATATTTTTACATTTTTAGTTTCTTTTATGTTAGTTTTTTTATTTAAACAAAAGAAACAAGTTCAAAAACGCATAGTCCATTTAACTACCTTTCATTTGATACCAAATTTATCCCTATAAGCCTAAAAATAATATTTGAAATATTTTTGTTAAAAACCCAACCTCTCACTTTTTTTTTTACTTTTGAAAATAATGTACATTTTTTCGTAAAAAATATTCCGCAGCGAAAGAGTTAACAACTGGTTTGTTCTCTATAGTAACCATATGTGCCACTACACCAAGGGAAGGGCTCTTTGTACAAGCAGACATTAACAACAACTGGTTTGTTCTCTATAGTAACCATATGTGCCACTACACCAAGGGCTCCTTTTACAAGCAGACATTAACAACTGGTTTGTTCTCTATAGTAACCATATGTGCCACTACACCAAGGGAAGGGCTCCTTGTACAAGCAGACATTAACAACAACTGGTTTGTTCTCCGCCAATACTTTTTTTTCTAACTCCTGCCCTTCTCATCTAACTGAACTTCTCTCTGTTCTCTCATCCTCTCCTCAGCTACATTCTCCTGCATACACCCATATTCTTTCTTTTCCTAAGACAGGCACTAAAAATTTGGCAAAGGTTTTTTCTCTTTTTGAGCTCCGAAATAATGGAATTCTCTCCCATGACACATTCTAACATTCCTATGATTTGGCCCTAAAAAAAGCCGCCACTCAAAACATTTTTTCAAATTATATTTTTCAGACTGACAATCTGACCTTTCTTAAACCAATAAACTTTCTTTCATTTCTCACTCACATCATTATATACTTTGTTTAACTATGAATGAATGTTGAGTATTGAATGCATATTTTTATTCAGTTTTGAATTTGATGTATTGAGAGTTCAGCTCAGGATGGTATAAAGAGCTAAATAAGTTCTTATATTATTTTTAAAAAACTATTTTTCCCCTTCCCTTTTTAACCCTTTACTGGGAAGAAATATTTCCACCTCCTTCCAAACAGGCGAGAAATTGTATAATTTTGTATATATTTTAGGGTTCGTAAGTAAAAAACACTAATTCTTATGTATTGTAGCATAGATTTAAACAAAATAAACAGAAATTAATTCTCTTATGATATTATTCATTTTTATTTTTGTCATGTCATGTTTTTTTTATTAATCCTTGTGTTACCTCCCCAAAAGATGTTCAACATTTTTTTAAAGCAGTCCAAGCAAGCTCTATTTACAAGCACAAATGATATCCAGTCTGACTGAAAGATATGATGTATGCACGAGACTAGGACTAATGTCACTACTGATCTTTTCCTCCAACTCAAAGTCCACTTCTCTCAACAAAATAAATAAATGATATATTTAAGCCTGTGAACTCACTTTCAGAATAAAGAATTCCAACCATCCTTATTGAACACTCACAAAAAAAAATTGAAAAAAAAAAAGAACACATCAAAGAGAACACTTGTGAAATTGAGTCGAATATTTTCACAAAAGAAAAAAGGAGGTCAATTGCCGGAAGTCTCTCAATTTAAAAAAAAACAACATGAGATTTTAACCAATGGTTATGGCCGCTTTCTTGCATTTTGCCCATTTGGGGATAAGACGTTTTCGGCCACTTCGCCAAGTAAAGGGTTAAAATAAAAATTCATTTTCAATAGAAGAATTAAAAGATTCTATAATGTAATTTATGCAATGTAGCAAACAGTGATTGACAATAAATGTCAATATATTTTCACCTTTTATGTCTTATTTATTCATGTTTGGATCTAGCCCTATCTTGTCTTGTAAAAATAATTAAAAAATTGAAATAATGTAGCAGAGAGCACTTGATTGGACAAATAATTTAGTAGAGAGCACTTGATTGGACAAAAGCCTTTAAAATGTATCAAGTTTTAGTGTAAGTCCTTAGAAAGTTACAGAGGCAATAATTACAATAAGGTAATAAATGTTAGCGCTTTAGGAAAATGCATTCATTCATTTGTTCTTTTATTCAAGTACTGTCTGTTTCTCAAAAGTACTGTTGTCCAAATAATATTTTTGTTCATGCCTCATGGGAAAGTCTAATAATTACCAGCGGCAGGAGGTTCGTATCCCTTGCATCCAACAGGCTTCCTTATCTGAAGAAACTTGTCACAGAGCGTGTGATTGGTTGAAAAACGACAGCAATGCAAGTAAGGGGCTATATCCTCCCGCATGTATGTGAAGTAAGGCACGACTTCGGGCTCCTCAAAACTGCCCCTTTGACGGTAGCTGTAACGTTCAAGGGTGCCACCACCTTGACCTTCCAAGGCATTCAAAAGTTCACCCGACACCTTGTCATAGCAGCACACATATGTACCAGAGGACCCACTGAAATATAAGCATATTGAAGGGAGTTAAATAAAGGAAATATTCTAAGCTTGTGACATTATCAAATGCACATTACTGTTGCCAGATAAAATTCAACATTCATGAGAAAAATTCATAACTTCTGTGCTAGTAAATCTTGTTCATATTAAGTTAAAATAGTTCATAATTTCAGTGAAAACATCAATGAAAATCAATGAAAGTTCAATGAACCCCATCGTCAACTCAAACTTGACTGACTATTTATAGAGTGGACCATTCACTGCAGTGTATAAGACCCCTTACAAGTGCTCTAATTGACTGCAGATAATATCCTACAACACACTACCCATCAACCATTCTCTGTGCCAGAATCATGTGTAGATTTTATATTCCTTTAAATTCATTCAAGAATGACATTGATAATTTTAAATTACCAAAATACTGATAATAATCTAATTATAATCTTCTAAATCCTTTTTTAACAACCTACTCTTGCCCAAATTAGCAAAGGGAAGTAACCTCTACTTGAACAGGTAAATTTTTAAAAAATATACCTAAATTAAAAGTTGCTGAGTGGCATCACTAAGGATTTATGCCTTAATCAAAAAATTTCTAAAGAAGTAAAATTAAATTTTAAGCCACCAAGTACTGATGAATTATTTTAAAAACTCTGATTTAGAATGGTTAAACATTAATGTGTTTACAATCTGTTAACCAACCAATCTTATGCCTGATGATTTAGTTAAATATTGTGGGGAATTTAGGGCGGGTAGAGCGCTGCGTATGTTTGGCCTTTGAGGTGCCGCGGGCGAGTCCAGGTGGCCAGAGCCGAAGTCCAGGTGGCCGGAGGTGCGAACTGTGACGTTTAGTTGTTACCTCGCTTGAATTGGGAATCAAGGACATAGGAAGCTCGAGCGGGGCTTTGTGGACGGCAGCTAACTGACCACGGGCAAATTATCTAGCCCAGGTGTCAGGTAGGCCCAGACCGAGATACTCGGCCGAACGGTAGATGAAAGGGACCGACAATTGTAGAGCGGGTCAGAGACAAGGAAAGGGGGGATTACTGACCATGACAGGGTACACCCACCTACCCCCGTCTTATCTAAGGGGAGGTACAATTTGATTGACGGTTGACTTTCGTACAGGAAAGTCTGGGGGCGGAGCCTGGACTGGACTAACGCTCGGACCGAGACGGACTGAGGGACATGGAGGGAGGGACACGCAAGGAGGAGGCAGAGGTAGTGAGACGCATGTGTTAGAGAGATGCACGAATAAGGAATGTACAGAAGTTAAGAGATTAAAAGTAATGAGTTGTACATTCTGCCTTGGTGTTCAGTGTTTTAAGAATAATTAACCAAGTGTGTGAAGAGCAGAATAACAGTGAGAGTAGATAAGGAAGGATAACCAATAGAATAACCAACGGATCTTCACAATATTAATGTGTTTACAATCTGTTAACCAACCAATCTTATGCCTGATGATTTAGTTAAACATTAATGTGTTTACAATCTGTTAACCAACCAATCTTATGTTTGATGATTTAGTTAAATATTAATGTGTTTACAATCTGTTAACCAACCAATCTTATGCCTGTATATTTAGTTAAACATTAATGTGTTTACAATCTGTTAACCAACCAATCTTATGTATTTGATCCCGTAAATATGTTACATAGAACTGAGATTCCTCATTGACTCACTCTGCATTGTTTGGTGTGATGCACTGTTGAGCTGCCCCAGACCTGTACTGACAGTTGAGAGGTGAGTCTGACTCCTCTCTACAGAAGGAGTCCACACTGTACTGGGCCGTGTCACTCTCTGCCTGCTGGAGAGTGCACGGACAGATTCCTTTCACGTCCAAGGCAGGAAGTTCTGGCTGGTGGAGCAGCCAGTTGTTGCAGACCTTGTCTGTATCAGCTTGCGTGTCAAACTGAACAGGAAACACATCAGAGTAGAAAGACTCGCCACTACTGAAAAATACAATCACAATATAATGTTAGCAAACATTTCAGGAAAATATCTGGAAGTTCCACAAAATCTTCAAAGTCAAAAACAGATTAAAGAAATCCTAAAAAAAACCACCCGTTTGTTTACAATGAATTGCCTTACCCGTTGCAGTAATAATTAGGAGCCATGATTCTCACAACTGCAATACTCATCCCTGAGAAGCTGCTTGCTGGTGGCATTTCAATCTCATATAATCCATCGTCTCGAGACTCAAAGTTTTCACTGTAGACACTGTACAGCTCTGAACTTAAGTTCTGTTGCTGGAAACAAAGACAGATAGAAACAAACAATAATAATAACAACACATTCCTAGATCAAGTGTGAAGATACAATGTTTATTTGTAAGTGAAATTTCAAATAAGTGATACTTGAATGTTATTTTACTTGATATAAGAGGAACACAATTTCAAATAGGTGATATTTGATGTTATTTTACTTGATATTAGAGGGACTTAATTTCAAATAGGTGATATTTGATGTTATTTTACTTGATATAAGAGGGACACAATTTCAAATAGGTGATACATGAATGTTATTTTACTTGATATAAGAGGGACACAATATCAAATAGGTGATGCTTGAATTGAATGTTATTTTACCTAAGAGAAGAGAGACACAATTGGGAACTGAACTCAAAAACTCGAGTGAGCATTTAAAGAGAAGAGATTTTTATAGTCACAAAAGGAAATAACACGGTTTTTGGACAAACACCAAAGAAAATCAGTGTGATGAAAATAAACTTGATGTTTAAGTCTAGATTTAAATACTTCTAATAAACTCTACACAAGATAATTTTGTCCCCCACCCCCCTAAACCCAACCTTCTTGTTTCCCTATTTAATAGTGAGAATACCTTTCTCAGAACATATCAAAGTTTTCAAGCTTACACACTATCAAGTATCATTCCCTTAATCTCAACTCCAATATTTCTAAAATGTAACTGCTGATATATTCAGACTTACCCTAAACTCCAATATTTCTAAAATGTAACTGCTGATATTGAGACTTGGTGCCAACCAGAAAATTTTCACCTTTCGCCCAGTGACCCATGAGCTGGCGTTGTAACGGACAATCTGTGACTGTACATCCATGATATTTTCTGAGAGCGAAAATAATAATTTTACTATGATAGGATAATAATTTAAATTTAATACAATAGTAATTTAGCCATTATACAGTAATGATTTAACTATCAAACAATAATAATTTTAAAATTGAACAGCATGGGAAAAGAATCTTGTGTGTTCTGGTGACACTCAAACTTTTTTCTAACAATTTGGAGATAAAATTATTACAATTGATAAAACAACTGAACTAATCGTATTTGTATATTTAGTCAGTATGTAAAATATAAGAAATTTATTGTTAATTACAAGAGGTTAATTTAATTATTTGAAAAAACATTTTAAAAAACAAAAAGGAGTATGAATTAAAAATAACTCTTAACATCTAGCCATTCAAATGCTGAAATGACTTGCATCTCAATATGCAAGTCAAGGTATATTGTTATAGCAAGTTACAAACAAATAATTCTGTTTGTTAAATTAACGACCGATGTGACTCACTAATGTCAAATGTCCCAGTGTAGTTCCAGCCCCTGTCGTCAACATTAAACAAGATGTTGACGGGACCAGTATCAAAGACTGGGGGAAAGATGCAGGAGGCTTGGCCTTCCTCCACAAAACAGCACAGGTCTTCCCCTGTCTCGAAACGACCTTGAACCAATGAGGAAGAGTTCAAACAGGGCCCATCTATTGTGACTGAGACCCCTCCTAACATTGAGCTGTAGTTAGGTTTGAAGAAGATTTTGCCCGATGCTGTTAAAAGAAATAAAATAGTATTTATAATTAGTAGCCAAATTTCTAATTAAAGACCAACATTTTTTTAATGCAGAGTTTTTATGTTACATATTTTGCAATAATAATTTATTTGTTTTTTCTAAAAAGCACTTTAATGTTTAGTTTTTATTAAAAAAAACAAAATGAACAACTCATTCAAGTCATATCACAGAAATCCCTTAACTTTCATTTGAATGTAGCAAGTAGAAACAAACATGTTTCAATTTAAAAGGCAAATGCCGCCTATTCCCCCCATAAAAATAAATAAAATAAAATAAATAATTTCTTACAAGACTGAGAACAAGCCGTCTCGATCACCGCAGAGTCTATTCGGAAGATCCACTTGCCAGGAACTCCAGTGTTTGACGTTTGTGTGAGGTTAATAATGGCAGGCGTCCTGGCTCCTTCAATTTCATAAGCATTTAGTTTATTTCCAGCATTAAAGCCCGCCTGTCAGAGAAGGAATGGGTCACATAAAGCATGTGAGGCCACAATTAAACAAAGGACTGGCTTCTATGCTTTCCATTGGACTATTTCAGGGCACTCAATTTAATCAATCTTGAGTCATTACCAAATTTTTATATTGTAAATATTTTCTTTTTATATTTTCAACAAACAAGCGATTAAATTTAGCATTAGAAAAACAATTGAACAATGATGCACACAAATTTGTTTTATTATTACATTTATCAATATTTTAAAAAAAATTGCATTCAACTTTAAACTAAAAAATTTAAACTTTAGACAGACTTGATAGACTAGCCAAACTTTAATTTTAAAAAAAAAAAAAATTGATTGACTGTGATTAGGCCAAGACTAATTTTTAATGTCAGTTGTTCCATTAATTAATTTTTAATGTCAGTTGTTCCATTAATTAATTTTTAATGTCAGTTGTTCCATTAATTAATTTTTAATGTCAGTTGTTTCATTAATTAATTTTTAATGTCAGTTGTTTCATTAATTAATTTTTAATGTCAGTTGATTCATTAATTAATTTCACTCATTATTAAAAAATGAAGCTAATGTTGAACAAGAATAGAATAAATCAGCTAATTTTACTGTTAATTTCTAGAAATTTTATTTGAAAAAATTTCCGTAGAAGAAAAAGTTAATTTTTAAAAATAAAAATAATGAAATTTTTAGAAAATGCAAAAAACTTGCTATAAAAATATTTAAAAATTCTGTTTTAAAAAAGACCAAATAAAAATAACAACAAAGACTGGCCCCTAATAAAAATAATCTAGCTGCTATATAGCCACAAAACTAGACAGGAGAGCGTTTTTATTGAAGTGGACCAACTGCCAAGTCTGTCTTTGTTATATATTGATGTTCTTAAAAATAACAATCATGTCAAATCTTTAAACACTATTTTTTTAAAATTGGAATTACCAAAGACTATTATAAAGGCTTAATATATTTTAAAATTTAAAATGCAAAAGGAATTAATTAAATGAACTCAAATTCCGTTATGGATGGTGCCTTATTCTGGTGGCAAAATATGTCAATTTAATAGAGGGAATTTCGAGCATTTATTTTTTTTTGTAACTTAATAGCTATCTAATTATGTATCTAATTATGCGGGGGTATAGAAGGAAAAAATATTTTAAAATGTACACATCAAGACATTCACAATTTTTGTAGATAGACATGCATAAGACTGGTGTCTCCATCAAATGTAGGGGGAAATTATAATTTAACTCAGAACAAAATTAAATGATAATGTTTCTATGGAAAATAAAAGACCAAAAATGGTAATGGTACAGTATACAATTGTAATAAAGCAGTCTAAGTGTGATATGAAGAAAAATAATTAACATTCATAATTTACTTTTTAAAACACACTAGAAATACAATTTCACACTTAACTGTTGCTAACCTAACCAGGTCAAAATGTTTCTAGTAAAAAAACTTTGTGATAAATTTTTAACAAATATTTTGAGTTCAGTGGCGTGACGAATAAACCTGGCAAAAATTTAACTGACGACAAATTCTTGAAACAAATTCACTGGCTTCATGCATGGGTTTATTTCTTTCAAAGGTTATGTGCAGCTGATAAAAGGAGAGTAATATAGTGTGCAGTTTTATGAATATCATGTGCAGTATTCTAAACTATTTCTTTCAATCCGCAAGAAGGCAATTAAGATGCAGAGCAAGGATGCCATTAGCTGTAAAATGAGCTCAACCTCAAGCAGAGTATATAGATAAATGATAACTACTTTAAACAATGGCAGGCATTCTTTCTTAATAATCAATTAATTATCTGTGTCTATGGGTATATGAGAGGTATGTATTTGTAAACGGATATTTTAAATAACATAGTCTGTTAAATTTGTTCATCCATTTAATTTTGCATATTTCAGGTATTTGCATTGTTGTAAAAAACAGGGCTTTACATAAAATTTATTTTGGTGAAAACATAAAAATGTTTTAAAATAACTAATTGGTTATAAATTAGTTTTTTCCTATCTTTCCTTATGGTGAAGCTATTATTCTTTTCTGTATTTATCTTTTTAAATTTCTAGCAATTTTGTGTGTGACAAAATCAATAATCATTTATGCACTTTAACAGTAAAAAAAGACAAGTAGTACAACCTAAAGCATTCAACAGCCACGTGTGTTTATTTATTTTTTAAATTGCGTGATTAAATTAATCTAATAAAATAAAAATTTTAATTACAAAAAAAATCTGTAAATAAAAATAAATCACACAGGAGTAGCATAAAACTTTACAAAAAAATTAGAAGGGGGAGACGACCAAGTCTTACGCTGTTATCTACCGTCCGTACCTGGGCGGGAGCACCGCCAAGGCCAGTCGTTTGGTTTCCCTGGCTGTTGGAGCCTGTTGTCCACTCTATTTTTGCATAGTTAAGAATGACAAAAGACAGCTTCCCTGTCACATCAAGCACTAGCACAGCTTGGAATGTGTTTCTCTAATAAAACAATACAAAGAAAAGATTTAGATGATATCACATATTGTCTCTAAGTTAGATGTGACATACACTGATCATTCAATGTGACATATGCTGATCATTCAATGATGGCTAACATAAATAACTACTGCACATCCCAGAATATGGGTAAAGTTGCTTGGGTTACAGGCCCTTGAAGGTGATTTCAAATATGTATTTTAAAAAACAAAACTTTTGATAGTTGTGATTCCATTACAAATTCTCTGTTTCTAACAATGAATTGAATGTTGACTAACCTTGTAACAATGAACTGAATGTTGACTAACCTTGTAACAATGAACTAAATGTCGACGAACCTTGTAACAATTAACTGAATGTTGACTAAATAACCTTCTAACAATGAACTGAATGTTGACTAAATAACCTTCTAACAATGAATTGAATGTTGACTAACCTTGTAACAATGAACTGAATGTTGAATAACCTTGTACCAATGAACTAAATGTCGACGAACCTTGTAACAATGAACTGAATGTTGACTAAATAACCTTCTAACAATGAACTGAATGTTGACTAAATAACCTTCTAACAATGAATTGAATATTGACTAACCTTGTACCAATGAACTAAATGTCGACGAACCTTGTAATACAATGAACTGAATGTTGACAAACCTTGTAAAAAATGAACTGAATGTTGACAAACCTTGTAAAAATTAACTCAATGTTGACTTACTTTGTAACAATGAACTGAATGTTGACTAAATAACCTTCTAACAATGAATTGAATATTGACTAACCTTGTACCAATGAACTAAATGTCGACGAACCTTGTAACAATGAACTGAATGTTGACAAACCTTGTAATACAATGAACTGAATGTTGACAAACCTTGTAAAAAATGAACTGAATATTGACAAACCTTGTAAAAATTAACTCAATGTTGACTTACTTTGTAACAATGAACTGAATGTTGACTAGCTAACCTTGTAACAATGAACTTAATGTTGACTAGCTAACCTTGTAACAATGAACTGAATGTTGACAAACCTTGTAATACAATGAACTGAATGTTGACAAACCTTGTAAAAAATGAACTGAATATTGACAAACCTTGTAAAAATTAACTCAATGTTGACTTACTTTGTAACAATGAACTGAATGTTGACTAGCTAGCCTTGTAACAATGAACTTAATGTTGACTAACCTTGTAACAATAAACTGAATGTTGACTAACCTGGTAACACTGAACTAGCCTTGTAATAATGAACTGAATGTTGACTAACCTTGTAACAATAAACTGAATGTTGACTAACCTGATAACACTGAACTAACCTTGTAATAATGAACTGAATGTTGACTAACCTTGTAACAATAAACTGAATGTTGACTAACCTGGTAACACTGAACTAACCTTGTAATAATGAACTGAAAGTTGAATGACATTGCAACAATGAACTGAATGTTGACTAACCTTGTAACAATGAACTGAATGTTGAATGACATTGCAACAATAAACTGAATGTTGACTAACCTTGTTTAATCCTTCATCTGCTGCACCATAGAATCCAACATCTTCCCAGGTTGCAATAAAAACCCAAAATGCCCGAAAGTTTTTGTAAGCTGAATGATAGTCTTTTATTTCAAGGGTTGCCTAAAAGGAAAAAAAGGAAAAATGTACAAAATGTTAGAAACTATAAATTTGATTGTGAATTTAACAAAATATTTTTAATGATCCTACCAATCTGAAAGCAAATTATGAAAACCTACAGTCCTGCTAATCTAAACAGGGATTAGCTAATCTACACCAAGTTGTGCCTATCCAATCTGTCATGTCAATCTGAATCATGTACAACTAATGCTAACAGCAGCTAATCTACACCAAGTTGTGCCAACCCAATCTGTCTTGTCAATCTGAATCATGAACATCTAATGCTAACAGCAGCTAATCTACACAAAGTTGTGCCAACCCAATCTGTCTTGTCAACCTGAATCATGAACAACTAATGCTAACAGCAGCTAATCTACACAAAGTTGTGCCAACCCAATCTGTCTTGTCAATCTGAATCATGAACAACTAATGCTAACAGCAGCTAATCTACACAAAGATGTGCCAACCCAATCTGTCTTTTTATGAACAACTAATGCTAACAGCAGCTAATCTACACAAAGATGTGCCAACCCAATCTGTCTTGGCAATCTGAATCATGTACAACTAATGCTAACAGCAGCTAATCTACACCAAGTTGTGCCAACCCAATCTGTCTTGTCAATCTGAATCATGTACAACTAATGCTAACAGCAGCTAATCTACACCAAGTTGTGCCAACCCAATCTGTCTTGTCAATCTGAATCATGCACAACTAATGCTAACAGTAGCTAATGCCTTACTTCTGACAAGATAGCTGGGTCCCTTGTCTCTCTGTACCAGACGGTTCCATTAGACTTGGATATGTCCACGTCTGCCCAATATGGTGCAATGATTGGCGTCTCATCTATTAACGGGAACTTCTCTGGTCTGTAGGTTTTTAATTCTTTGAAGAATGAGATGACACCATTGTTGTTGACCTGTTGATGAGAGAGGTAAGTTTACGTTCAATTTAAATATAGGATATAGACCATACATCACTGGTACCTTATAATTATTGGTTATTACAAAAGTAAGTTTGTGTTAAATATAGACCATACCAGAGCAGTCTTTACCCCATTTTGGGTCGCCGAGCAAAGAAACAGTGTTGGGCCCCTGGGGAAAGAGAGTGCCCTCAAACGCAGGAATAAAAAATAAATATACATAATATATATAAATGAACATATTCCCATGGGGCCCCTATGCTCGTGGTCCCCCCCTCCAGGCAAATGCCCACCAGAGATAAACCTTTGAGCAAGTGTTTCACAGTGCAGGGGGTCAAGTGGTCTCTGGCGCAAGTTGTACAACTGGATGAGTGTCGTCCAGAACATTCCATGCAAAGCCCCAGGGCTGAAAACAAAGGAATGAGCTACCACCCTCCCCCAATAACAAGTTTGAAAAGATTGGATAAAGTATACAATAATAACAAACCAGTTGATATAATATTGCCGGGGCCACAGATTTTCGTATTTAACTCGTACATTTGGACACCTTTCATGGCTCAAGACATGCACACTTTAGACACCTTTCATGGCTCAAGACAAGCACACTTTGGACACATTTCATTGCTCAAGACAAGCACACTTTGGACATCTTTCATGGCTCAAGACATGCACAGTTTGGACACCTTTCATGGCTCAAGACAAGCACACTTTGGACACCTTTCATGCCTCAAGACAAGCACACTTTGGACACCTTTCATGGCTCAAGACAAGCACACTTTGGACACCTTTCATGCCTCAAGACAAGCACACTTTGGACACCTTTCACGGCTCAAGACATGCACACTTTGGACACCTTTCACGGCTCAAGACATGCACACTTTGGCGTGAGGTCATCGTTTGTAGACTTGTTATGTAATTAGTCCGCGAGGGGGGAAGGTGGACCCTGACGCACACAATCATTACCGGAGGTCATAAAGTTCCGAAAGGCACGTGAAGGGTTATTAGACCAGTGGTCACCCAAATGGGGTAAATGACCCCGAAAGGTGTCCTGGGGAAAGTTTTGAGACCCAATGTGGGTTTAGCTCAAATTAGAGCCGGTCGAGGGGTAGCAAAGACTTCACCAGCTAAAACTATGAACACAAAGATAGAAATTAATGTTTCAGCACCAAAATGGTAGTGACAATAGAAGTAACAATAGTAGTCCAAATTTTAATGTCTTTAAATTTTAAATTACAAAGCCTATCATCACATCAATATTTCCCAAGCCTATTGTCACATCAATATTTCCCTAACCTATAGTCACATCAATATTTCCCAAGTGTATCGTCACATCAATATTTCACCAGCCTATGGTCACATCAATATTTCACAAGCCTATTGTCACATCAATATTTCCCTAACCTATAGTCACATCAATATTTCACAAGTGTATCGTCACATCAATATTTCCCTAACCTATAGTCACATCAATATTTCACAAGTGTATGGTCACATCAATATTTCCCCAGCGTATCGTCACATCAATATTTCCCTAAACTATCGTCACATCAATATTTCCCCAGCGTATCGTCACATAAATATTTCCCCAGCCTATGGTCACATCAATATTTCCCCACCCTATGGTCACATCAATATTTCCCCAGCGTATCGTCACATCAATATTTCCCTAAACTATCGTCACATCAATATTTCCCTAAACTATCGCCACATCAATATTTCCCTAAACTATCGTCACATCAATATTTCCCTAAACTATCGTCACATCAATATATCAATATTTCCCTAAACTATCGTCACATCAATATTTCCCTAAACTATCGTCACATCAATATTTCCCTAAACTATCGTCACATCAATGGTCACATCAATATTTCCCCAGCGTATCGTCACATCAATATTTCCCTAAACTATCGTCACATCAATATTTCCCTAAACTATCGTCACATCAATATTTCCCTAAACTATCGTCACATCAATATTTCCCCAGCCTATGGTCACATCAATATTTCCCTAAACTATCGTCACATCAATATTTCCCAAGCATATCGTCACATCAATATTTCCCCAGCCTATGGTCACATCAATATTTCCCTAAACTATCGTCACATCTATATTTCCCTAAACTATCGTCACATCAATATTTCCCCAGCCTATGGTCACATCAATATTTCCCTAAACTATCGTCACATCAATATTTCCCAAGCATATCGTCACATCAATATTTCCCCAGCGTATCGTCACATCAATATTTCTCAAGCGTATCGTAGATTTTAAAATTGTTTGACAACACAAACAACCAGACTCGTGCTGACGACGACACAAACAACCAGACTCGTGCTGACGACGACACAAACAACCAGACTCGTGCTGACGACGACACAAACAACCAGACTCGTGCTGACCGACTTTCTGTCCACATTAAAAGACTGTCCATGTCGACCGTCACCAATTCTATGTTCTATAGAAACATACAGTAACATACGGTAACAGAGTAACATACAGTAACATTCGGTAAAATAGAGTAACATACAATCACATAGAGTAACATACAGTAACTTACGGTAACAGAGTAACCTACAATAACAGAATTCATAGAGTCAAGTAGGTCTACTGGTGATACCAAAGTGCAGGGCCACACCCAAGGCACCATGTAAAGTTCGCACAAAGTAGGTCGGTCAGATTATAGCTTTCAAAAGAAGACTATCTTATACTTATAGTGTATAGTAAAGATACCATCAATGTTTATAGGAACTATGTATTTGTTTATTTACTAATGTGGTGGGGGTGGGGTCTAGTCACGTGATGAATTCTGTTTTTTATTCTTTTTATTTGTTTTTGTTGTTGAGGGATTCTAACTCTAGACACATCTACATAGGTTGTGGAAGATACATGCTATTCTAAAACACTAGTTTGAGTTCAAGGATGTCCAGCTAAAGTATAATATTTTAAATATTCTCATATCCCCGGTGAGACTCTTTAAAGTATATACCATGGCTTATTAAAAGATACATTATACTCTTTTACTGTTAGATTGTACTCTTTTTCTGTTACATTGTACTCGTTTTTCCTGTTACATTGTACTCGTTTTTTGTTACATTGTGCTCGTTTTCTGTTACATTGTACTCGTTTTCTGTTACATTGTACTCGTTTTCTGTTACATTGTAATGTTTTCTGTCACATTGTACTCGTTTTCTGTTACATTGTGCTCGTTTTCTGTTACATTGTACTCGTTTTCTGTTACATTGTACTCGTTTTCTGTTACATTGTGCTCGTTTTCTGTTACATTGTAATGTTTTCTGTCACATTGTACTCGTTTTCTCTGTTACATTGTAATGTTTTCTCTGTTACATTGTACTCGTTTTCTGTTACATTGTGCTCGTTTTCTGTTACATTGTACTCGTTTTCTCTGTTACATTGTACTCGTTTTCTGTTACATTGTACTCGTTTTCTCGGTTACATTGTAATGTTTTCTCTGTTACATTGTACTCGTTTTCTCTGTTACATTGTACTCGTTTTCTGTTACATTGTACTCGTTTTCTGTTACATTGTACTCGTTTTCTCTGTTACATTGTACTCGTTTTCTGTTTCATTGTACTCGTTTTCTGTTAAATTGTACTCGTTTTCTCTGTTACATTGTACTCCTTTTCTCTGTTACATTGTACTCGTTTTCTCTGTTACATTGTACTCGTTATCTCTGTTACATTGTACTCGTTTTCTGTTACATTGTACTCGTTTTCTCTTTTACATTGTACTCCTTTTCTCTGTTACATTGTACTCGTTTTCTCTGTTACACTGTACTCGTTTTCTCTGTTACATTGTACTCGTTATGTTACATTGTACTCGTTATCTGTTACATTGTACTCGTTATCTGTTACATTGTACTCGTTATCTGTTACATTGTACTCGTTATCTGTTACATTGTACTCGTTTCATGAGATGTCGTGACTCTCATATCAAAATACAAATCGTGAAACACGATGGTACTTCGCAATTAATCTTTTATTTAAGTTAAGCTTTTAAAAACTTGTTCATTTCTCCGGACCCCGAATATTTTATCCGATCTGTAACTAACAGATCAATGCACACACATTGTTCTTAACCCGCCCATCCCACCTCCTCATTGCTCTTGGTAACAACCTCACCAGCCCCAGCCCCAGCCCCCAGGTTCTCACCTGTGAAAGCACCTTCTTTCACCAGCTGCCAATAACACGACCACGCCCAAGTGTTTACCTCAAACCTTTACGTTCTTCGGGAGTTCCTTCAGCAGTCAATTCTGTCCTCGAGGTCACACCAATCTGGGTGGTCAAAGGGTCACACCAATCAGGGTGGTCAAAGGGTCACACCAATCAGGGTGGTCAAAGGGTCACACCAATCTGGGTGATCAAAGGGTCACACCAATCAGGGTGGTCAAAGGGTCACACCAATCTGGGTGGTCAAAGGGTCACACCAATCAGGGTGGTCAAAGGGTCACACCAATCAGGGTGGTAAAAGGGTCACACCAATCTGGGTGGTCAAAGGGTCACACCAATCAGGGTGGTCAAAGGGTCACACCAATCAGTATGAACAAAGGGTGAGATTGGGGTTGGAGGGAATGGACTAGTTGTTACTCCTACTATTTGAAACAACACCCATTGTCAAGTCACCAGATTGTTTGAATTTTTTGTTGTTAGCCACATGCCTTATTAATTGATGAGATCAAACCACATTGACGCCAGCGGGGAAAAAAGTTGGGGGGGGGGGCAATGAGATACGTTCATACTAACGGGAGTAAGTAAACATAAAGTGTGACTACTTGCGGTCGTACTAACGGGAGTAAGTAAACATAAAGTGTGACTACTTGCGGTCGTACTAACGGGAGTAAGGATAAATTAAGTTTGACTACTTGCGGTCGTACTAACGGGAGTAAGTAATTTAAAGTATGACTTCTTGCGGTCGTACTAACGGGAGTAAGTATAAATAAAGTGTGACTACTTGCGGTCGTACTAACGGGAGTAAGTATAAATAAAGAGTGACTACTTCCGGTCGTAGGTACTAACGGTAGTAAGGAAACATAAAGTGTGACTACTTCCGGTCGTACTAATGGGTAGTAAGTGTTGATGAAGTGTGACTTCTTCCGGTCGTACTAAGGGAGTAAGTAAACATGAAGTATTACTACTTCCTGTCGTACTAATGGGAGTAAGTATACATGAAGTGTGACTACTTCCGGTCGTACTAACGGGAGTAAGTAAACATGAAGTGTGACTAATTGCGGTCGCACTAACGGGAGTAAGTATACATTAATTGTGACTACTTCCGGTCGTACTAATGGGAGTAAAGATAAATTAAATGTGACAATTTTCGGCCATAGTAACGGGAGTAAGTATAAATGAAGTTTGACTACTTTCGGTCTTACTGACGGGAGTAAGTAAACATGAAGTGTGACGACTTCCGGTCAAGCTTATAAACAAAAAATGGCGACTTCCGGACACACTGACGGCCGTAAGTAGTAAAATTATTTCAGCCAACTTGTGATATGCGGACTTTGACCAAGTGATAACTTTGAGAACATTGCTGAAATTAACAATATTTTTAAACAGAGGACTTAGCCCTTGAAAACCATACGATGCAATACAATTAACTTCACAAATGGCGACCAAAGCCTGTCCCATGAACCCCATTTATTGCCTGTCTAGCCCGAGTTGATACATTGTTCATCAGTGCCACAACCTGCACAACATCCCGTTCATATACGAATATACATGACCCGTAACTAGCCCTGGTAGCAAGCAAACCATAGCCACCACTTGTAGTACCCCATCCAGAATTAACAAATGTACTTCACCACGAATGACCCCATAACCTTGACCCAAAAGAATGGAGTAATTGATCCCAATGACTCCCTGTACTTGACCCCAATGACCTCCTGTGCTTGACCCTAATGACGCCACTGTACTTGACCCCAAGCGACCCAAGCATCCACACCCGACATATGTCTATATCTAATCCCCTCCCCCTCTAACTCCAGCTAAGTTATTGTGTGTGTAAGGGAATCCATTTAACTCCAGCTAAGTCTGTGTGTGTGTGTGTGTGTGTGTGTGTAAGGGAATCCATCAATTCTGACAAGTGATGAGAAATCAGTCCTCACATTTCAATGCATTTTTCGTTTTTGAGTCAGTGATTCTAAAACCATTTAATATTATATGGAAACTGCTATCTAGTATTAACTGGTTCCTTCAAAATCTGTTTTCTTTAATAGTAAAAAATATATTGCCTAATGCCTAAAACACCCTGCCATTTCTTTAACAGTAGAAAGCCGTTTGCCTAATGTCTAAAACACCATGCCATTTCTTTAATAGTAGACAGCATACCCCCTCCCCCAAAGTAATCTAGTTAGAGCTGCAGTGACAGATTCTATGGGACTGACTAACACCAGTGGTTCTCGTTCCTGCTGAATTAAAACACCTAGAAATCAATTTGTGTTCAGATCGTGAATCCCAAGTTTTGTGTCTTTATTCAATCATCAGACCAATATCTGGCCATCAACAATGACGTCATCCCAACAATGACGTCATCCCAACAGTTGGGACTGGAACAGACTGCAATCGTTAAAAGTGTACGGACATTTTTAAAAGAACTCAATTCTGCCACAGCTGGAAGAAAGTTAAAGCTCCCTGGCCATTTCCGGACACTTGTAAATCAAAACCTGGCAATGATTAAAACTGATTCCATCAATGGACCAAGCTTAAACGCCCCTGCTGATTTCTTGACAGGTCGAGGCCGGACCCCCGCGGTTCTGAAAAGGTGAGAGCCGCTCTCAGCTCATACACCTTGCCACTTCCCTCTATCGAGCGGGTGGGTTCCCCTTACCTTTACCAAAAACCCTAGGTAGAAAGTCGAGCTCTTCTCTTACTTCCAATACAACAAGCAGGCCAGAAAATAAATAAACAAAGTCATAGTGTTTACAAGGATTGTTCTGCCAGGTTTTTGGGGCCTGCCCGATGTTGTACTGTCTCTGCCCCAAGCACCTTGTTTCATGCAGATTTTTATCACTTCAACACAGTTCAACTTACATGTTGTGGATTGGATGTTTGCCTTACATGTTGTTGTGGATTGGATGTTTGTCTCACATAATGTTGTGGATTGGATGTTTGTCTCACATAAAGTTGTTGATTGGATGTTTGTCTTACATGTTGTTGTGGTTTCGATATATGTCTAAGTTTTTACCGTGATAAAACCTTTCATCTTAACGCTAAGAAAACGTCGCGACCGTCTAAAATAGAATGGAATATAAAGTGGAAGTCCATGGACATCCTTACGAAAACACCTCATATCTAGCGCATTAATTCTTCTTTGGAGGTCTGCGGTGAGCGTCCAAGCCTCACAACCATACAAGGAGATCGACATCGCCAGAGAGCGCAGTAGTCGAATCTTTGATCTCAGGGAGAGCTCCTTGCTTTGCCAGATGTGTTTAAGTTTGCTTATTGCTGCGGTTTTTTGGGCCATTTTGGCAAGAATTTCTGGCTTTGAGCCTTCATCGGACATTATAGATATTTAAAGGTAGAGACCTCTTCGAGTTTTTGCCAGTTTATCCGAATTTCATTTGTAAATTTACTGTTTTCCATGACCTTGGTCTTTTCTGCATTGATTTCCACAACATAGGCCTTTGTTGTCTTCTCTAGCTTTGCAAGGAATTCTTTTAGTTCGTCCTCGCTGCCAGCTAGGTCGTCTATGTCATCGGCGAAGCGTAGGTTAGTTATAGTTCTCCCTCCTATGCTAACCGTTCCGACATGGTTTTCTAGCACATCCGTCATATTTTTTTCAAGGAAGAGGTTGAAGAGGATGGGGGAGAGTAAACACCCTTGTCTGACACCAGCAGTGGTCTTTAACCAATCTCCCAGCTTGCTGTTGTAGAATACTACGCTGGTTGCTCTGTTGTACAGGTTCTGGATCACTACATCTCCTACACGGCGCACATCACGAACGAAGCGGTCCGCGATAAAAATAATTGCTGTCATTGGCCCTTACGAGGACCTTCTCACCTCAATTAAAAAGAGGAAACTACGATGGTACGGACACGTGACAAGATCTGGAGGTCTCTCAAATACCATATTGCAAGGCACAGTCCAGGAAAGAAGAAAAAGAGGCATACCAAGGAAGAGATGGGAGGACGATATCAAAGAGTGGACCGGCCTGTCAGTGAGTGACTCCCAGAAGGCAGCAGAGGACCGGGACACATGGCATGAGATAATGTGCAGTTCAAAATGGTACCTCAACGACGGGTTAAGGGACAGTTCAAGTTCAACATGGACATCACAGTTCGCTACACTAAATATTTTGCGGAGCAGAGACGATTTTTCAAAGTCTTAAAACCAAATGTGTTTGACTGAGTATGAAGTACCCCATGGTTAATTAGATTAAAACGAATTTACGGTACAAAAGGTAACCTCAATTGTGTGGCATTAGTACCTAAGTCTTCCTTGGTAATTGGCGTTACAAGAAAATAAATAATAAGACTAATGAATAATAATGATAATGATAATGATCTGTTCTCACGCGCGGTCAACATTCATGTCACTGCGCATGCACATGGAAATAGGAGCAGTCATTGTGTAGTAAACAGATTTTATACAAAGAAATTCTCATAAACACATTCCTAAGACAATTCCCGGTGAGGTCGTTGATGAGGTGAGCACATACACTCCCCACTAATGAGGTGAGCACATACACTCCCCACTAATGAGGTGAGCACATACACTCCCCACTAATGAGGTAAACCCATACACTCCCCTATTATGAGGTAAGCACATACAATTCCCACTAATAAGGTAAGCCCATACACTTCCCACTAATGAGGTAAGCCCATACACTCCCCCCATATGAGGTAAGCCCATACACTCCCCCTTATGAGGTAAGCACATACACTCCCCCCTTATGAGGTAAGCACATACACCTACCCCTTATGAGGTAAGCACATACACTTTTCACTAATGAGGTAAGCACATA
>MUZC01000042.1:9756-24886 GCA_002072015.1 Radix auricularia
CAACAAGGCCCATCACTGTGTGAAACTCACCAACAAGTCCCATCACTGTGTGAAACTCATCAACAAGGCCCATCACTGTGTGAAACTCACCAACAAGACCCATCACTGTGTGAAACTCACCAACAAGGCACATCACTGTGTGAAACTCACCAACAAGTCCCATCACTGTGTGAAACTCATCAACAAGGCCCATCACTGTGTGAAACTCACCAACAAGGCCCATCACTGTGTGAAACTCATCAACAAGGCCCATCACTGTGTGAAATCGTCGGGAGAGACGATTGCAGGAAAAAATAACTCATAAAAAGAAGGGGGAAAAAGCCTGATATACACGTTTTCTTTCAAGTCTTTGTTTGGGTTAAAATAACAGTCATATACAAACTCATTTTTCAGTGTCTATAAATAAAATTTTAATTAAAATGTAACATAAGTAATATTTATTAAAAACTGTTATGTTTGAAATCATTATGTGAAAGATTTTTTAGATAAACTAGACGTTTTAATGGGAGACAAACCAATGCCGGTTTTTTTTTTCATAAGAGACAAAATCGATCGCTCAAAGAAAATGTACATTTATCATTTAACATCAGACAACGTTCTACTCGGTTAATATCACGTGTCGTGTTACAGAGTGGGCGATTTTAATAACGCTTGTCCACCTGGCCTTTGTTCCAATCCATTATCTCTGGTTTTAACAGTCGGATAATGGCAGCTATTTTCCAGGCATTTCTCTGTAGGGTACTTGAGTCTCTCTATTGTAAAAATTCTTTATAGGTAGTCGCTCTTCGTGATGAGAGACACTGATGGAAGGCTATTGAGTTGAACACTTCTATCAGATGTTGGTTGGGCTTAGTAAGTTATTTATGACAAGTAATGTGCGACAAGAATGTATAACAGGTACTCACTATCAGGCACTTTGTAACAGGTACTTAGTAGTAGGTATTTTGTAATAGGTACTTAGTATCAGGCATCTTGTAACAGGTACTTATTGTTAGACACCTTGTACCAGGTACTTACTGTCAGACACCTTGTAACAGGCACCTTGTAACAGGTACTTAGTATCAGGCACCTTGTAACAGGTACTTAATGTCAGACACCTTGTAACAGGTACTTAGTATCAGGCACCTTGTAACAAGTACTTAGTATCAGGCACCTTGTAACAGGTACTTATTATCAGGCACCTTGTAACAGGTACTTTTGTGTCAGGAACCTTGTAACAGGTACTTAGTATTAGGCACCTTGTAACAAGTACTTAGTATCAGGCACCTTGTAACAGGTACTTAGTATCAGGCACCTTGTAACAGGTACTTAGTATCAGGCACCTTGTAACAGGTACTTAGTATAGGCACCTTGTAACAGGTACTTAGTATCAGGCACCTTGTAACAGGTACTTAGTATCAGGCACCTTGTAACAGGTACTTTGTATCAGGCACCTTGTAACAGGTACTTAGTATCAGGCACCTTGTAACAGGTACTTTTGTGTCAGGAACCTTGTAACAGGTACTTAGTATTAGGCACCTTGTAACAGGTACTTACTATCAGGCACCTTGTAACAGGTACTTTTGTGTCAGGAACCTTGTAACAGGTACTTAGTATCAGGCACCTTGTAACAGGTACTTTTGTCAGGAACCTTGTAACAGGTACTTAGTATCAGGCACCTTGTAACAGGTACTTTTGTGTCAGGAACCTTGTAACAGGTACTCTGACAGGCACCCTGTAACAGGTACTCTGACAGGCACCCTGTAACAGGTACTCTGACAGGCACCCTATAACATGTACTCTGACAGGCACCCTGTAACAGGTACTCTGACAGGCCATTTGAGGTCCCATTCAATGGTATGTGGTACCGTAATAACAAAAATATAATAGACATTGTAGGCAATCTGTGATAGCTACTTAAACGTATAAAAGTTCTGAATACACAACACTATTGTTTAAGATTAGATTAGAGTAGTTAATCAAGTTTTAAAATCTTGGTTTAGTATTGCATAAACTTACGGTAAAAATAAATTTATGACCTCATTGTCACAGACATTCACACATTACCTTGCAAGGTTTGTATTCAAACCATTTAAAAAAAAAAAAAAGTAACAAAAAACACACCAAAAAAAAACAATAGAAAAATATAAAAAAACAATTAGATCTATTTGATTATTAATATTTTTACTTACTTAAAAAAAATAAAACGTTTGTATTAATCAAGAATGATTTTTAAGGGTTGTGATATTTTTATTGCTGATTTAATTACCAAACCTAAAATGTATTCTAAAAAGTAAAATTTTTAAAAATGTATCAACTACCAAGCATAATAATTTATTTGATTTCTAAATTTTCAAATATGACTCAACGACGTAATTACAAAAAAAAAAAAAAAAAAAAAAAAAAAAAAAAAAAAANAAAAAATTCCTTTGACATAAACAATAAAATTTTATCCAACAAAGGAATTGCCACTGCGATCCAAGTGAAGGAAAGAGATCCAAAGTTATTGAGAAAGAGTGGCGACAAAGAAACATTGAAGAAAAATCTAAAGAATCTTTTTAAACATAAACTAAGTTTAGAAAACCAGAGCGTGGTGTAGATCTATATGTAGGACTTAGCTTAGAGATTAGCTCCATACAAGAAACACCAATCATCATGTTATAATAATTAGCTTTGTTGACTCTGCCACTATCTCCTTATTGAATTGTTAGTTACTTTACGTTCACATAAAATATATTTATATATACAGTGCCGTCTTAACGCATTGGTCATTGGGCATTTGCCCGGGGGCCAACGAGCTTAGGAGCCCCATGGCAATAAGTCCATCTATATATATTATGTATGTTTATTTTTTACCCCAGGGGGTGGGGTGGGCCTGGTGCACACTTTCTTTGCCCAGAGGCCCGAAACTCGTGCAAAGACGCTTTTGTGTATGTCGGTATACATACAAACTTGTTTATAAAAAGAGATACGTTCTTTATTACGATACACTCTTAAATCGAATGATGTAAAATTATTTTAAAAAAAAAAACACGAGAAAAAAAAACCAATTGTGAACCACACAAATAAAAGATATGTAAGAAGACTAACATCATATATATTTATTATTTGAAGAAATAAGAGAACAAATTAAAAAAAAACAACAACTCTTTATTGTTTTGTATTAACGACCCTGGTAAAAATTAGAGTGAATGACTCAGGACATACAATGTTACTTTGAAAACCTCTAAAAATACCCTCAAAGCGCCTCGGTCGGTACACAGTCAGGACTCGCGTGTTGACCCATATGAAATATAAAAGAACACAATTTTCCCTTTCAACTTTGTTGCCCCCTTCGGGAGAGTTTAAGATTGCTAAATACTTGAAGCAACGCCCGAATGCTCATGAGTATTAACATCGATTCTAGTCTCTCATGCGTAAAACTACTTTCTCCTCAGATGACGGGCTTTTCTTGCGTGTGCGGTAGTCGGACAATGCTGGAGCTCAGGATCGATCCCATGTATCCTTCCCTGATCAAATGTTTACTTTTTGGCATTGATTGAATTCGCGGAGTATCGAAGTATTGATCCCTGCCAGCGATAATACGGATGAACACAATGCAGCATTGAAACAAAATTGGTTTGGACAGGGAAGAAGAAAATCCTGAAGGAAGAGTGGGAGCCGGGGGGTTGGTGGATTTTTGTACACTTAACAGGAGACTGCAAAGAGGGGGCAAGAAAATCAAGTTCTAAATAGGAACGCGGGAATTAGTGTTAGCCGTTTGGAAAAGGGGTGGGGTGGGGTGGGGAATCGGATTTTAGTTTTAGTGAAGGTGACGTAGAAGGAGTGATGTAATGGGTATATGTAAACTAATATTCAAACCAAATTCAGAGCTTATTGGAGTATTTATGTATACATACGTCGGGTTTCTACAATCACAAGAATTAAAAAGAGGTAAGAACAGTTATTGCAGTTGTGGCCTTAAAAGGGGTTAATCAAAGCAATGTTGTTTATTTCCGTTAAAACTATTAGAGCTACATTCATTTATTAAAGGTTCTGTATAGCCTAGTCAAAGAACGTTTCACCCAACCAAGACTTTTATTGAAGTTGTTTCATTGCAAGAGGAACTATCAATAATTCTATTTCATATGACTTTTTATAACTCAGCACAAAAAAGAATCGGCTCAGTCTGCTTTTACACAGAATCATTTAATCTGCGAGCACCTCATACATGATCAATATTTAAGCAACTGATGCTGTAAGTCATTTTGCTAAAAATACATATTCCTTCATAGCTACCAGCTACATAGTACAAGAGAATTGAAGCTCTAAATCTGTCTCCGGAACATCATAAAATCTGCTGAAAACATGTGTTTTGATTAATACGCTTATCATAACACTAAGACTTTAATTTGATCTAATCTTTTAAAGCCCCTATGATATAAGACAGCGAGAAATTTCGTTTTTTTAAAAGTTAAGTAAGCTTTAAATTAGACACAACAAAAATTTTGGATAAACGGCAAACTGGAACCGGTGAATCTCGAGTCTCGTCTATGGCACAAGCGCTCACATGCAACATCTTCTCAAGATAAAGTAAATTAAAAAGTATTTAAATGATGGTTTTTGATAAATAACTTACATAATAATAATAATTTGATAATTTATATGGCACAATAATCCTGCAAACGCCTGGGCTCATAGCGCTTCATTTAAAATAATAATGCACATAAATAATAATAATAATAATAATACACGTTCCAAGTAAAACATTCATATTATAAATATAGCATCTAATGACATTACAGTACTTACAAACTACGTTTATCATTAATTAGAATTTTATGGCTGTTGAAATATAAAATACTATACATGGAGTAAATCTAAATTTTTCAACCTTTCTAAAGAAAATTTTAAAAAATACAACTTTAAACAAGTAATATAAACTGAGTATTTAAGCGCCATTTCCAACAATTTGTTAAAAAAAAAAAAATTTCAAATTCAAGCAAAATCATTCAAGATTATCTACAATAAAGTCATTTCAATTCAAAAAATTCAGAAACTACACAAAACTAATTTTTATGTACGAATTCCTGCAAAAATTAAGGGAGTCGATTAAATAGAGATTTTCCCGAAATTTCTTCACCGACATTGTTCTATCTTATCTTATCTTAGATGTTACAGAAACTTCTTCAGTACAGAAGATTATTTTGTCCTGCGTGTATCAATGGTTTGTGTTTAATCCTGTTTTCTTATTAGAGTTTTAAATAATGATAAAGTGTTGACTTTACTTGTTTCAGGCAACCGATGCCACGCCCGAATACCGGACAGGAAGAAGGTAAACTAAATATAATTACTATCGTTTGGCGTTTGTTTCAACCCAAAAGATGTCATGGGTGGCGAGAAATTGACATAATAATGATATTTTGTCGTTTTTTTTTGATTTTTTCACAAAGGAAATCCAGGAATTTTTTTGGCAATATTTGTGGCCCGAGCACATCCTTGGGACCTCCTTAACATATTTGAAAAAAGACCCTAACCCTTTATTTGGTATGGTTTAGGAGTATATGCTTGTGCAAGCTCGAACAGACAGCACAGATTTTTCTAATATACAAACGCCATGATTTTCATATCCCATAGAGAAATTGCCTTAAAACCGTACACTTTGCGGTCCATACATAAATAACGTGACGGACTCCCCCCCCCCCCAGTTTTTCATCCTTTTGTCGCAGTTAGACCCCTCCAATATTACGGTATAAAGTTTTGTCCCCCCCCACCTCCTAAAATTAAAAACAAAACAAAACTTTTTTTCTATTTGCAAATGAACATTCTTGAAATCACAATTGTCTTATCTAAGTATTTACTAATTGTATTATTTATCTTATCACGCGTAAAGCCATGCAGTGAACCGAATGTGGGTGAGACTGCAATTAGACGTAGAGATTAGTAGATGCATAACATATACACAGGGTATGAGTGAGCCTGACAGGACGTAACATATACACAGGGTGTGAGTGAGCCTGACAGGAAGTAACAAAACAGCAAACGTCTCGGCAACGAGCCTCCTACAAAGTCTTTAAAAAATTGTAACCTATCAAAAATATAAGTTTAACTTTTATATATACGGTAGTTATTTGTTCAAATTCGACTGACACATGAATATAATCAACAACGTTCTTAGCTTGAAAAAGTGGCGTTTTAAAATCCTTCGTGAAAAATCTTTGTATCACTTTTGAAAAGAACAGAAATGGAAGAGATCAAGTTGCGGAATTCCCAACATAAAAATAATCCATTCTAAACATCATCATTACAGTAAAGAAAATAGTTTTTATGGTTTGTTTTGTTCGAAACTAAAAGAGAGTAGATGTCAAGGGAAAGAAAGCAGGAAGCAATCCCCATTGTTCCAGCACAATGCCTTCAAGGTTTGTGTAAGAGAAAATAAAAATGAGCTTCGAATAGCATTAAGTCTCGTATTTTTCAATCAATGTAGTGCCCTAAACATGCCACAAATACGGAGAAATAGGAAGTCCGAATGTGCACATAATAAAATTTCCCATTAAAACGCTTCTATATATATGTGTGTTTGGTTCCCGTAGTGGCGTCACTAGGGGGTGCGGTGGGGGGTGGCCGCCCCGGCTGACGACATCAGGGGGTGACACAAGACTGTAAAATTATATATATTTCCGTTGTTTGGTACTGCGAAACTCGGAGGAGTTCTATGGGTTAAAACGTCAGAGGGTGACACCATGAGCTACCGCCCCGGGTGTTACTAACCTTAGTGACGCCTCTGGGTGCCCCTAACTTTATTATTTTAGTTTTCTATTTAAAACATAACGTACCGAATTATTGATTTAATTTGTCTTTGGTATTTAGGAGCGTAACATATTGTAATAGGACTCACATGTTGCAGGGAGTTGGTTGGTACTTATTATTAAAAAAACTACCTTTTAGCTGGTATGGGAATACAAAGCCATGTTTATTGTTATTTTAAGTGCTTGCCATTTCGAAAAGTAAAGCAACAGTTACCAGAAAATAAAAAAGAAAGAAAAATAATGAATTTTAATGATTTTAAACGCTGATGTAATTGAATCCAAACACATGAACATAAAAAATTAATACAAATAAACAAAAAGAAAACCTAAAGATATAAATTAATCGAAATGTATTATTGCGTTAATGTAATAACCTCAAATAGCTTCTCGGATTGTTTCAACTAAAAGCACCTGTGTCGAGCTCACAGACGTCAAGGGGCTTCAGCCCAAATTTAACTTCTTCCCTACATTTTGTATGAAAGTAATTCAATTTAGCTGCGATGTTTTGAAATTATTGAAGTTAATAGGCAGTCTTACCGGATCATTTTCACTTTGGTTACAAAGCTTCTTTTGGAGGCTTGTAATATTAACCAGCTTTGTTCTTCCTTTGAGATTCTGACAGATTCATTACTGAAGAGTATTTAAAACTGACAGGACTAACACCATTAGTTAAGCCCATTAAACCTTGAAACACCAGAGGAAGGAAGAACAAAGAGCAAATAAGTAATAATACACAAGCTATATAATACAAACTTGGAAATATAACACGAAGGTAATCTAATACATCTTTTAGATAGACATAAGGATAAAAACAGTTTTTAAAATTTCTGTATAAAAGAACAAACACATACAAATTCTCTTTCTTCCAGTCTGGAATTCGAACGTGGAATGGGTTGCTTGATTTTAACAGGAAAATCAACACTTTATCAATATTTAAGCTCTAATAAAAATGAAAGACTAGACATAAATCATGCTGGATGAGCATAGGACACAATAATCTTCTGTAGAGAAGGAACGTTCTTAACAGATAAAACAAGGCAAGAGACCGAAGCATTTCACGACAAAGATTCAAACAAACTCTCGAAACAGACTCAGTTGATTGTTCATATTCATTAATTCGAAAAAAACAAAACAAATTACACAAACTATTTGTGTAAGAAAACAAGAAATTGAAGCTTTATTTATTAACTAATACAAAAAATAATTCTTATAATTCGATGTGTATTAATGGCTAGCTTCATGCAACGATATTCAGTCATTGGCTAGACCAACTAGTGCTACAGGCCATGATCTTATATAATGGTATAACACAGATGTAGACTAATTATTTAATAGAAAAGGCTAACTCTCCAAGTTATACTTTAATTTTTTAATAACAATCTCACGTGGTACCAAAACTCACAGTTAAAAACTCCTTTTAATTAATTAATAATTTAATAAATGCAAAGACATGTTTCTATTACTTGGAATGTTTATACATTAAACATTCCAGCAACATTAATATCATCATTTCCAAAATTATTATACTCACTGTTAAACTAAGGGTAAAATGTTAACATTCTTCTCTAGTGATACACATAATTAACTTGTGGGGCCACATGTGTCCCGCGGGCCGTGGTTTTTCTATAAAACGACGGGACGAAGACAACCTCATCAATGTGTTCATTAAACCCAAGTTTCGCTTTTCTTGAATTGCCAGCAAAGTTTGAGCCGTGCCTCCTATTTGTCGTCTGCTGATGGCATTATTGATGACTGCTCTCCCCATTTTTATGAATTCTAATAGAATTTTACGTTTTACAGAAAATAATTGCTTTAATTTTGTCTGATTGAAGTAAGAAAATTCAGAACCGGATCAATCAGTTTGCTACCTTGACATATTTCATCATTAAATTACTGGCCCACGAATTTTTAAAATAAAAATACATAAAAGCTGTTTCCATTAAATTACGTTTTGGGAGACAAAACTTGTTGCGTAACACAGAGTTGGGCAATAACTGGCTTGAATAGAAAACTTTTCAATTTGGTATAAAACACTGTAGTGAAATCTTAAATTAAAGCATGCGACACATTTATTTATATCTCAAATACATCGTTCCTATTTCGCTATGTAAATAAATACAATAACAGTACTATTGAAATCCTTATCTCGTATAAAACGTTATAATATAACATTATTTTTAAATTGCTCTAGGTATTTATAGTTACGCTTTAGTAGTATTCACGGCCGTAAGATAAGCCGTAGAATAGTTGGACAACATACTTGTATATTTCAGTTGATCAGACTTATTTCTTATCTTACTTCCCCCCTCCCCCTATTATTTTTTCAATTTCAAACAACTAATAAGAGCAAGACCTTGAGAGAAATGTCTTTGTGTCTCTTACAACTTCCTGGTAAACAAAGCACATTTTTTTTTAAACAGCCGACAAGTATCTGGTAGTGGAGCGGTGATTTGTCTTCAGGGGTGTTGTGGGAAGTGGGGGGGGGGTCGGACGTCCCAACCGAAAGAGAGAAAATATCATGACCACATGACATCGTATCTGGCAAGATGTAACGCCCGGAAATTGCCGTTGATGAGCACAAAAAGCGTAGGTTGACCTTCGGCCTGAGTTCAAGGACATGACCATGAGTTGTTTTACTTAAGATCTCTACAATTAAGGGTAGGAAGTGCACTCGGTGCTAAGATGACTTATTAGATAACTAAAATGTTATTTTACAGGAGCTAAGATGACAGTTGAAGGAGCTAAAACGTAAGTTAAAGGAGCTGAGATGACAATTAAATGAGCTAAGATGACAATTAAATGAGCTAAGATGACAATTAAAGGAGCTAAGATGACACTTAAATGAGCTAAGATGACAATTAAATGAGCTAAGATGATAGTTGAAGGAGCTAAGATGACATTTGATGATCTAAGATGACAATTAAAGGGGCTTAAATGACAATTAAAGGAGCTAAGTTGACAGTTGACGGAGCAAAGATGACACTTGAAGAGCTAAGATGACAGTTGAGGGAGCTAAGATGCCCGTAAAAGGAGCTAAGATGACCGTTGAAGGAGCTAAGATGACAGTTGAAGGAGCTAAGCGTTCTGTTGTTTACGTGAGCAGCTTTTATTGATCAGATTTTTCTTTGATTGCTAGCAGACCGTATTGTTAATGAGGCCTGCTAAAAGCTTTATTTTAACCACTCGCTACTGTACCGTGTTTCCTGGGGAATTAAAGCGTTGGGCACGAGATTTACTGGCAGAAGGCGAGGCAAAATGGAGGAAATCAAGGATTATATTTATTGTAAAAGCCTCGGCGTCGGGGAGGAAGCAAATTTTCTGTATGTAAAATAAACTGCTGTCAGTTGTAAAGATTGAGATTGCAAATCAAACTGCTTTCAGTTGTAAAGATTGAGATTTTAAACCAAACTGCTTTCATTTGTAAAGATTATACACCAAACTGCTTTCAGTTATAAAGATTGAGATTGTACATGACACTGCTTTCAGTTGTAAAGATTGAGATTGTACACAAAACTGATTTCAGTTGTAAAGATTGTACACCAAACTGCTTTCAGTTGTAAAGATTGTGCACCAAACTGCTTTCAGTTGTAAAGATTGTACACCAAACTGCTTTCAGTTGTAAATATTGTGCACCAAACTGCTTTCAGTTGTAAAGATTGAGTTTGTACACCAAACTGATTCCAGTTGTAAGGATTCTACACCAAACTGCTTTCAGTTGTAAAGATTGTGCACCAAACTGCTTTCAGTTGTAAAGATTTTTAGATTGTACATGAAACTGATTTCAGTTGTTAAGACTGTTCACCAAACTGCTTTCAGTTCTAAAGAGTGTACACCAAACTGCTTTCAGTTCTAAAGATTGTGCACCAAACTGCTTTCAGTTGTAAAGATTGAGATTGTACATGACACTGTTTCAGTTGTAAAGATTGAGATTGTACACAAAACTGATTTCAGTTGTTAAGATTGTTCACCAAACTGCTTTCAGTTCTAAAGATTGTACACCAAACTGCTTTCAGTTCTAAAGATTGTGCACCAAACTGCTTTCAGTTGTAAAGATTGAGATTGTACATGACACTGCTTTCAGTTGTAAAGAGTGAGATTGTACATGACACTGCTTTCAGTTGTAAAGATTGAGATTGTACATGACACTGCTTTCAGTTGTAAAGATTGTACACCAAACTGATCTCAGTTGTAAAGATTGTGCACCAAACTGCTTTCCGTTGTAAAGATTGTGCACCAAACTGCTTTCAGTTGTTAAGATTGAGATTGTACATGACTGCTTTCAGTTACAAAGGTTAAAATGTTTTTGTGTGAGTATGTCTTCATTGAGAAGCTCACGTTTCAAGGATTTTCAAATGGCGATGAACTTGTGGCTTAAGATTCCACGAAAGTGTTGTTGAGAACATTACGAAGCCAAGGATTTAAATTAAATACTTAAAAAACTGAATATCTACTTTTTAAAAAAAAAAAATATTCATTACGTTAAAATATTATTTTATTTATAGCTGTTGCTATGGGGATATAACAAAATTTTTTGAAATTAAAAAATAAATAACTTTTAGCGCGATTTTAAAAGAAAGTATTCTATAAAATAAATAGTAAATCTTTTGATCTAAATCTTTTTATTTAAATATTATTTGCACATTTACATAGCGGACAACAATGAAAGTAAGTATTTATTTAAAACAAAAATAACTTAATAAAGTGGCCTGATAAAATTATAAATATTATAAATGATTCAATGATATTAATAATCAGTAATTTGATGTGAGTTCCCCTACCCATCACGGTACTTCTGAATGAAACAAACGCTACCCATCACGGTACTACTTAATGAAACAAACGCTACCCATCACGGTACTACTGAATGAAACAAACGCTACCCATCACGGTACTACTGAATGAAACAAACGCTACCCATCACGGTACTACTGAACGAAACAAACGCTCCCAACTACAATACTTTCAGGAAAAAGAGCTCAGCGTGTGAATAACTGAGTACAGACCGAAGAAAATTCTGAACGATGACTGCACATTCCCCCCCCCCCCCCTTTTTTGTTTATGNTATATATATACATATATTTATTTATTTGGATAAGGTTCGACAGAAATTATCTAAATATGCCCAACCTAGAGAAGATCAAAGTGTGTAACAATGTACATGACCCGTGTAAGCCTGAATGCTTTTCGAATTTTCAAGTGTTATATGAAAGCTGTTCAAAAGTTTAAACACGTTAATAAAAAATGCATTACTTTGTTATTTACGAATTGAACCCTTCTAGCAATAGTTCTTTAATAATCTCATCATGTAGATGAGACATCCAATTGGTTTTAATAAAAACGAAACCACAAATACCATTTAGGTTTGTATAATTAGACGGTAACATCGATGCCCTTATGTCATCGTTAGACAATAGAAATCAAAAGCTTAACACGAGCAGAGCTTCTCAAAGGTCACATTTAGTAGCACTGGTGATATTTAGCTTATACTTACTGGGCTATGTCTCCCTGTTTCCTGGCTTTTTTAATCGCCCATCCACCCACCTACCCCCCTTTTTCTCGATGGGCCAACCTCCCAAATGTCAGCACCAGATGTGACGCTAATCGAACTGGTCACAAGTAGGTCAACACAAGATGGTCACTCGTAGAAACAAGATGACCGGAAACAGAAGACTCAATTATCTACGATTTCAGATATTCAATGTATCATGTTTTTGCCGTTAATGTATGCACTGCTGGTTTTACACACCGAAAAGTAAAATATAAAAAAATCCACCAGATCTGGTTAAAGGAAACATTAAAGCCGTTTGAATTTTACAAGTGGACAATGTTTCCCGTTATCATTAAAAAAAATTGTCACGATCCATCCTGGGAATCTACCAGTTCCTGGGAATCTACCAGTTCCTGGGAATCTACCAGTTCCCACTGGTGTTTACTTCTAGCCCCAGGACTGAACTTATCCATAATGTTAATTAAATGATTTTGGGAATGTGGCCATTTTCCATCAAGGAACATTGGGAATGATGACAAAATAATCCTTAGCTGAAAAACGCTCTCAGTTGTGCCAAGTCACGCTGTAGCAATGCGTCTTTGGGGAAATATTTTATTCAGAGGCATCAAGTATAAACAGGTTTTGAGTAAGTGTTTCGAAAATCTATTATAATGCTTTCAATGTCGATATTTGTTTAGAAGTTTAAGCACGCGTGGAATAGAATAAAAATAATTTTAACAGTCAGTTTAGAAGATTTGCTTAGGCGCTGGGGCAGAATATTGCAAAATTGATTTCAACATGGCATTGGTCAATTTATTATTTTATTGTCCATTTAATATGACCAAATATGTTGTCCCACCCTGATGTAATGTACAATAATAAAATGAACAATCAGTCGTGACGTAACAGGAATGTTCGATGGCAATTCCCCTTCCCCCCACTAAATAAGTAAAAATATAACTGCTGCAGCGTGTGTTCTAATATTTCAACATTTGATTCTTAAAATTGTTTATATATTTAAACTTGGGTTCTTTAAGAATTCAACGGATCTTTTAACCTCATGTGTTTTCTTTGAACCAACTGGCAACACTGATGGGAGTGGATTTTTAAGTTTCAAAAGCAGCCTGACTTGTGTCAAGTTTACCATAATTTTAACGAAAAAAAATTCAATGATATTGCATGTATTCGTCGATAGATAGAGGGGGAGGGGGCATAAAAACTTACTTTCGTAAACTTGAAATGAAATTAATGTCAAACAAAAAATTCATATTTAATAAACTTATTAACAGAAACAACAACAAAAAATGGATTAACATCACTGGTTTAGTCCGATTCTTGGCCTGATATTCATTCAATCGAAGCTATAAATATTTCTTTGATGGAAGTGCGCAATGTGACAGATCTGAGGATATGACGGGAAACAATATGAGAAGGAATCGATACAATACGAGTATCGATTTGACCACATAAAGGGAGCACGAGGACTGAATTCACGCAACATGTGTGTCAATGGTCTACGCCTTCACAATGTTATAAAGTTGCGGTGAAGACTGGAGTACAGCTGCACTAAACTCTTGTCTTTGACACTCTGTTTTAATTTATTAAACGCCAGTTTAACCTCTACATTAATTAATCGTTGTACTATTCGCTTCCCTGCCTCATTAATCAGAAATCTTTGTTGGTGGACTCAGTGGTGCGTGACAAATCTGTGCCGCTTGAATTGTTGTGGACTTAAATAAAAATCATTGTTTTCCTTTCTGACAAGTACTGATTAAATATTCAGTAGAACGAATCGCATTGAGTCCCATTTTCAATTTAGAGTGGGGAAAACGGCCCACGGGGGTTACATAATAAAAATAAGCAGATAATTTATAATGCTCGGTACCCCGGTACCCCAATACTGGGCTCACAAACCTTCACATACAGTTGGGTGCCATCCAGCTCGTAGAGTTCATTAAACTAATCATTACGAAATATCAACGTCCTTAAGCTGTATCGAAACTTTATAAAAAACAGACATTTTAATCTCGATTATATTTAGAAATAAAGTACACCATTACTCTTCTATATCAGTTAAGCTTTGATTTCATTTTCTGAAGAGGAAATTAAGATAAAGTGTAAGATCACGGATAAGGCAAACAACCGTTACTCAGGTAACGACCAAAAAAAAAAAAACTTATCGTATTACGACTAAATACCAAAAGAAACTTGACACAAAAATAAATTTGATTTTTTTCCATAAGCTCTAACCTTTAATTAACAATAGGGCACGTAAAATTGACTGTATTGTTTCTATTCATGCGCCGATTCTCAAAGTTTATATCTGAATATCTGTCAGAAAAGAGATGAAAATATAAACTCACACAACTAAATACACGATCTTGTATTTCTTAAAATGTTAATAGAAGTATCAGCTGCTCAAATTTCATGGAATGTTGTTGTATCTGTCAGAGGTCGTTTCAGGGAAAGCCACCAACGGTCTACTCTCACCATCGAGCTGAACGGTGTCATAAAACAGTCGCCATCTTGTGTCATTTTATGGTCACGGCGTGCAGTCCGCCCAATTGGTCAATGAGTCGTTAACAGCGCGCAAGCGTCGGGGAAAGTAAAAAAAAAACGCTTAGAGACAAGTTTATAGCATTAACCGGTTTTTTTAGCCTCAGTGGGTTCTATTTGTTGTAGTAGGCCTGCGGGATTTCAGGTGTAGAACTTCTGAAGAATTATGTCAGAACTGGTGATGGGAGTCATGTCAGAACTGGTGATGAGAGTCATATCAGAACGGGCGATGAGAGTCATGTCAGAATTGGTGATGGGAGTCATGTCAGAACTGGTGATGAGAGTCATATCAGAACGGGCGATGAGAGTCATGTCAGAA
>MUZC01000042.1:34122-48934 GCA_002072015.1 Radix auricularia
TATATATATATATATAACAATACTTTTAAAGCGTTTTGACTAACTTTAAAAAATTTAAACCACTAATGATAGGGTTTTAAAAAAATGTAAATTTCATTTAACATAGAAATAATGCATAATAATAAAGAAAATTGCTCTAGATAACGCGTATCTAAGATATTTGAACTGATGAAGGCAATAAATAAGAAAAGTAAAAATTGCGTCTAGCAACATTTCCAATAACTTAGCCTCCCTGTGCACTTTAGTGTTGCCGATGTAATAACCATTCGTGGCACGGCTCCGTCTTTTTTGTTGGGGAGTATTCGTTGTAAAAATAACATCTCTCGGAGATTTCATCATTCGGTGTTTCTTTTTTGTTTTGTTTTTTTCTTGCACAAGTTTTAATTATAAAAAAAAACGGTATTTTGATGGAATCGATTCAACCGGATTGCAAGTAATGCTATGACTGACGTTGAGATGGCCGTTATCAGTAATTAACTTTCATGTTAATCTCTTTTTATTCAAGTGAATAAACGCCTTAAAATTGTTTATCAGCGTCAAAATCTTCTGTACTTAATAGTCGTTATTTTTATATGTCAGACTGTTCTTTTTATTCGTAACAAACCTTCTTTACGTTCTATTTTTTGCTGTTAAGTGAAATTTTGAAAAAAAAAAATGTTTAAATAAAATACGTGCAGTTTACAAAAGGATTTTAAATAAGATTTATAGATGAACCTCGAAATAGTGAAATTAATTAATTTGGAACATTAAATTCAATAAAGAGTCTAAAACAATCTTTAATTTCGACACACAACTTAAAGTGAATGTTTATTCTTTAGACCACATCCAATGTTCGGTTTTGAGATGAAAATTGTTTAATCTCTACACTGAATCTGATGTGCGGTAAATAAGACAAACACTTAAAGTGCGTAGTTCCCCCTTCCAAACAAATAAGATATTTATCTCTTGAATCGCGTCCCTAATCCTGCCAACCGAGTGAGCACACAAGCGGGCGCATCGAACAAAGTCGAGAAGATCTTGGCTGGCCAAAGAATGAACGGAAAACCGTTGTGTTGGAATCTTTGCCCAATAAAATACAACAGAGTGGGACATAAATCGGGCCGTTTGGTGGTGGTCGGTTGGGGGGGAGGAGGAAAGGGTGGCATGAATTCGGGGTTTTATTCAGGAGTTGAAGTGTCTATGAGATCAAGCCCGGATTAATTTTGTCCATGTCTTCTGGTTATTTCGAGATGTAGACAAGTTTTTTGGCGGTACCGTAAATATTATTACATGTTTGTTTTCAGCAGTTTACTGAGTAGCTAATCTCATGTCTGAATGCAACTGATAAGCTTTAACTATGATTTCAAATTTCTGAACATTTGATAGAAAAAATAACAACTATTTTTTTAATTGTAGAAATGCATTAGACTTCAAGCAGCCTTACAAGACATTTAAATACTGTATATATATATATAGTTGTGATATTTTTGAAAAATGTAAAGAGACTAAATTTCTGTCAACTTATTTTAAATGTTACAATCATCTTCTTCATTTTCTCGCTCAACATAACAAATAATGGGTTTTAAAATATTTGAGACACAGAATAAAAATGATCTCAGCTGTTGTTTCTAAGACCAACATTCAAAGATGACATCCAACCTTGTCATCCATCATCAGTTGGCATTTTATGTTTTAGACACAATTTACGTAGGCATCACCCGCGACGGTATTTAATCTCAAGGGGCGGCGGGCCGCAAACGTAAAAACCGTTTGGGAGCGGTCTGGAATATAAAGACCCAGAGACTTGGCCATTGTTTACGAGAAGACACATGTCTGAAAGAACGTGCAGTAATGGCCGTACGTCGCCCAGAGGGCAGCACTCCGAGTCGCGTCCATTATCTGATTTATAATCTGTAGGTTGTGTTTGGAAGAAATCCTAACGGCACACAGACAAAATATAACGTCTATTCGATCATTAATTATGAAAAATTCAATGATAATTAAACGTTTTTACATTCGATTCTAAATGTTAAATAATTTCATTAGGTTTTTTAAAATTATTATTATTTTATTTGTAAAGCGCAGTGAGCTTTAAGAAACTGCGCTATAGAAGCGTCCTATATAAATAAATAAATAAATAAATTTTTATTTTAAGTTAAATATTAGCGATGCATTATTCTGAGAAAAACAAATGAAGTGAATAAGTTGAAGACTTAATTCATAATAATGAGGAAATGTCAGGAACTTTATAAATTATCAATTGTTTACATCTACAATTATTTATAATGTAAAATTGTAATAAATATTTTAAGATAATTGTTTATGCTAATAAAATTTGTTTCGTGGACAACAAACGAAAGTGGGTACAATGGGCTGGCCAGACTGACAATATAGGAAACACATTTTTGATTTCACATTTAAGTTTAACAATCTTTTGTTTCGTACGCACACAAAACACCGGACCAGAATATTTTCTTTAAGAAAAAACAAACATTATTTCGGGGACACGAAGATTTCCTATACACTGGGTTCATTGACTTTGACGCTCATAGAATGCGTTACTGCTCACGTGTCAGAATTGCCCAAAATGAGACACACACCCGAACAGATGAACTTTATTGGAAATGATAACAACCAGAGAAGAAGTTTTGAGCGCTGTCATGCCGCGCTATGAGAGTCAAAGCACGGTGGACACAAGATAGCCTTGGAATATTCTAGGTGCTCGTCTGTTTGTTTTCTAGGAAGGTTTGTAACTGATCAAACCATTGAGTTTGTGACAGCTCGCATTCAACAATTTTACAAAGAATGAAACGTGGAAAGCTAAATTTTAGAATACCTTTTAAACAAGCAATATGATCACTCTCTGACCCATCTCTTCTCGAACAACATGAAAATTATAATCGAAAATGTATCTTTTCAAATACAACCTATATGTTTTATGAACTTTTATGACTTGAACAGCCCAAACATACACAACCTAAGGATTACTGTAGTGTGTGGGTACGTCCATAAGTGAGGTGACTCACCTAGGTAGGAGGAATGTCAAACACTCGTGATGATATGTTGTGAAGGGAACGGGGTGTTCAGGAAATGTGACGTCACATCAAAACGCGCAAATTTAAATAAAATTACCACTTGACCTAAATATATGATTGCCTACAATTTATTTGATGACGTTTTACATGTCTTCACGCGTGTTATCATAGTAGAGTGCGACCTTACATTAAGTATACACTCGAATTTAAATGACAAAAAAGTTATTTGAAACCAGCTAATGTTCAAATAGAAAATATGGCTTTATTGGGGTGGGGGGGATGTTGTAACGTCATATTGGAGTGAGAGGCTAACTTGTTATGACGTGGGGGAGAGGGTGAAAAGTCGGACAAAATAGCGTGGCGTCATTTATGTATGCCCCTATTATGTTTTTCCTAACTTCCGATAGTCCTCAAATTAATTCAAATGAGAATCAATGTAAAACTTAATATAAAACACCATTATTATTAAAAGCAATGGTTAAAGCATTACATTGAAATACTCCTTCTATAATATATTCTTTATATTATAACTAGATACGACCCGCGATAGATACGACTAGCATACGTGCAAGGAAAGGGGGGGGGTGTATGAACACAAACAGTAGCACGAACAAATGGGAACAGCGCGAGGGATTTTGGACATGGCGACAATTTCTGCCTCGCCTCAATGTATTCTTAGAGTATTCATGTACTGAGTGTATTGTTGAGGAGAGTTTGTGACATCTTTTCAGTCACTGAGAACTACGGAGAGCACGTCACCTAAGTTATCCCAAATGTTGAGAAACAAAATTTTGTTGCCGAGTTTGAGAGTAACAGTAACAACTTTGTCTATGATCTTTTTCCCACAAATATGCGACCGATAGAAACAGACAGTTACTGGATGAAGGCATTGGTATAATATTGAACGAAGCTTTTTCCTTGAAATACATTCAAAGCGGTCTTTATGTTCGCTAAGAAAGGGCAAAAATAACGGGCATAGACATTCACATTTTTCCAAATTAAAAAACAAACCGGCCGCTGTGGGTTGAAACTAAGGACAATGTAATAACAAATACTCTACAAAATACATGTACTCGGTGATGAGACAACGAAACTGAATGCAAAAAGCATTGCTGGTCTCAAGACACGCCTGAACCCCCCCCCCCTTCATTACCTTCGCTTGCCAACCATTAGCTGTGATTTGTTGACCCATCGAGCTTCATAACTTTAAGAAACACTAACATATGAGTCAATTAGAGACGATCGTATCACAAAACAAACAGCTTTATGTCCATGTAACATTTTGTAAAGCCATAATACATAATAATGTTTTGTAAGACATAGACTTATGTTTCCTATAAAGTGACCGCATCTTTCCATGACTTGGTATCCCGTCATACCTCTCTCTCTCTCTCTCGCTCTATCTCTCTCTCTCTCTCCCTCTCTCTCTCTCTCTCTCTCTCTCTCTCTCTCTCTCTCTGCAATGGTTTCTGTTATATCTTGACGTCACTATAACCCTCTAGCATCAATGCTTGCCTCCCTTGCATAAGTTATCCTCTTAAAGACTCAAACCGAAAAGATATTTTTGTTTTGTTTCATTGTTTGTGAGTGCTCCCCCCTCACCCGTACCCTCACTTCTCTTGTCACAGGCCGACCATACGCCACTTGGTAAACAGTGGATTGATCGGCAAAATCCTCTTTACATTCCTTCGACAAATATGCCATGCAGCCAGGTGGGGGAGGGTGAGGGAGGGGGTATAATGCCCACAGCGTACTTCTATAGTAACAGCTGGGGTTATGCATGCACTGACCGTTAAAGCACAAATGAGCGGACTGTGAAACCTTTTGCGAGATAGATGGATCAGTTTAATCCAATCTTGTTATGGACTGCACATTTAGTATTATTTTTCTGTACCTTAAGATTGTTATTTGTTAGCACGTATGTGCTGACAGTATGTGTGGACAGTATGTGTTGACAGTGTACGGATTGCATTGTCTTGACTTGACTTTTGGCTCAAGCAGAATAAGCATAATTTAAAGCAAATTTTTTTGCACATGTATGTAACTTGTGATACAGCTTAGACATACAAATGAATAATGTTTAATTTACTACGGGGCACTATTTTATATGAGCTGCTAGTGTTATATAACATTAGCTTAAATAGATGAAAATAAAGACATTCAACATCATGAATGATAAATGTCATAAAACCTAGTGAGAGATATCAAGAGAGATCAATGAATTACCCACCAAAAACACACACTTGAGTGTACATGAGAACATGTAGGAATTAACAAAAATCAGGTGTCTGAAATTAATCTGCAGTTACAACAGATGGAATTAAAATAAGGCCGACGAAGTTAAACATTATTATGATATTCAACAAGTGAAATCACGCGACGGTGATTTGTACAGAAGAGCCCCTGTAACATATAAGATGAAAGAAGAGAACAAATGCAAGGCTTTCCACCTGATCAGAACCAAAGAACATAAGTCTCGAACATGAGAAACAAATTAGTGTTTTTTTGGAAGGGATTGTGGAGAGCGTCTTATTGATACCCTTTTTACGATCATACAATTCAATTTCTCCAGCTGGTTCAAATGAGATTTGTAACAACACGCGCTGAATCAAAGCAGTTTATCGGCACTGATGTATAAGCCATCTGTTACAACAGGACAGCATTGTTGTTTCAATTGTGAGTTTGTTGTTTAAAATACTGGTTATGAAATAAAGCCCGTTTGAATTCCCAAATGCACATTACACTAGTAGTGCAATGGGGATGGCTCGTGGTTCCATTATTGTATGTTGTATAATGTGTTGAAGAAACGGGTTAAATCGATAAATAAGAAGTTTGAAGCCCAACACGGCTGAACTTTCATGGGATTAAACTTGTCATTAATCCACTGTGCCAGTCTGTGTATATGATTAGATGCAAATCATAAACCACAATAAACATGCCCTTGTAAATAAAGTAAGGCCTCACAGACATAAGTTATCGTAATTACGATAATACTATTGACGCTGCATACAAAAAGATAGTGAGAATTTCGTATCTTGTCATAATATAATGTAAGAATTTAAAACAATATAGCAGGAAAAGTACTAAAAGATGTTACATTATAAACTTATGGTAAAAAAATTACAACTTACCTAAAATTTGGTTTCAGGAGAAATTTATTCACAAAACTCAAGCGAGAAACAGTTTAAATGAAAAGTTTGTAAACAAATATTCGAACACGACTCTTCACCGTAATGAACTTAACCACAGTCCAACCGACAGAAAGAAAGAACAAATCTGATATATTAAAAAAAGCAGGTTAGTTGGAACTATCGCAGGGCAGTGGCAGCAGTAGGAAAACTGTCCGAGCTGTCCAATGATTGCTCTGTGACTGGTTATCTACGTCTCGACTCTTAGAGTGAGCTGGCACGCGCACGGACGATAGATGGCGAGGTGGGGAGGGAAGCCGTGTCTCGTAGAGGCCCTGGATTGAACGAACGTGGTTTGGTCTTTCTTTCAGTGTCTCTTCTAACCTCGGCCACACACACACAGACACACACATACACACACGCACTCACACACACACTCACACACACACGCACACACACACACTTACCAACACAGCGACACACTCACACACACACTCACACATACACACGCACACACACACACTTACACACACACTCACACACACTCACAGACACACACACACATACACCCACACACGCGCACACAGACACAGACACACACACGCCCACAGACATATTCACAAACAAACACACACACACACATAGACACACAAACACATACACACAAACACACACGTGGTTTGTCCTTTCTTTCAGTGTCTCTTTTAACCTCTGTAGCCCCAGGCCTAGAGGAAATACATTGGGATAAAGACCGGGGAACGTACAGTTTTTTCTGATTTAACGTCGGCCTGGGTCTGTATTTAATTGGTGTCTATATACAGGATTATTTTTGTACCTTTTTTTTAAATACTCTATTTGGGAAAAATAAAAAAAAAATTGAAAAGGAAATAAAAAAAGGTGTCGTATTGTGATTAGAGATGTTAAGTAAAAGCTGGGGATTTATTTTGGTGACAAATGAGGAGAAAAGTAATCATTTAAATGATGGGGAGGTAGTTGAATATATATAAATATAATGAAGTAGCTTTATGCATCACTGGCGTGTGCTGTGGATAGCGGGGAGGGACGTATAATTCAATAGCTACACCAAGAGGCTGTCTGCAGACATTTCTCACAGAGAAATAGCCAAAATAAACTATGGATTGTCTCTGTTGGCTCTTTATTTAAAGACGCCATACATATGTATAGGGTCAAAGTTATGCTTTTAGTTTAATGTGATAAAATTATTTGGACCCAATGAGTTAACAATTGAAGGGACGGGCCTAGAGTCGAGGGGAAATTGGTGCAGAATTAAAGTCTAAGCTTTGTAGCATAAATAAAGTGAATTCCCATTTCCAGTATACAATTTAGATTAAAATATGATAGAAATTAATTTTCACGTAAATAGCATAAATTTTTAAGCCAACTACAATTTTAGTGTGTTAAAAGCCGAAACCTCGAGTCCAACTGTAACTATAAGTATAAATAAACGATCCACTTACTGATTAAAACTATACATTTATACCACAATTAATATTTAAACAGTTATAAGTTATACCTTACTTTTAACCATGACCTGTGTTACTTAGTAACGATGTACATTAACCAAACTGAACCACAAACTGTTGTAATACCAACATTCTGATAAGTAACAGCGTTTTGAACAAAAACAGTTTTCCGTTTTTTTTTCGGTGAAAATTAAATTGGTATTGGAAAGATGACAAATCCCAGCTCAATTATTTATTTCGCAACCGATTCTTTGATAATAAATGGTCTTGTTATCAAGTCGGTCTTGACGCTAATCAAAGAGAGGCTCAGGGGAGGCTACCGCCCAGGAAGGGAGACCATCCATAAAATATGTTTGTATCAGCTGATAAGTCAGATTGCTTTATTTTTAACGAAAATTTAATAAATTTACCCATTCTAATTAAAGGCAGATGGTTCTTTGAGAAGTTAAGTCGGTAGATAAGATAAGAAGACACGAAGAAAATAAAACATCAATAAAGTATCAATGTTAGTTATTTACTGAAAAACTTAAAATTCGTTCGTTAATTTTTTTAATACGAAGATCTTGCGCTTTTCAAAATCAATGTTAATATTATTGTATTTATATCTTTTAAAAACATATTACATATTCTCACCTATTTCAAAAACCCTTAGCATAACTACATTTCTCTAATTTACTGAAAGTTTAGGTTCAATTAACTGTTTTTATTTATACATAAAAATTGAAAAAAAAATTCTCCCGAATTAAGGCTAAAAAAATGATAAAATTAGGTTTATAAATTATAGCCTCAAATTTTAGGATTGAAAATTTATAATTGATGAGAAGATATCTGCTCAATTTCCCCCCTAATTTTATTTGTAAAAATACTCATCACAAGGTGGGCGTGTTCTAAGTCGTTGAGTATTAGTTGGACTACATCACGCTGTTTAATTCCAACATAATGCTAGACCGTTCTTTCCCAACGTTGGTATATAGTTAATCAATAACCTGATGGGAAATGGGTGATTTATGAGTGACAGCATCCAGCAGACAGACGCTGAGCAATCATCGATTGTTTATAAGAGCATCAGGAGCAGTGGCTGGCTCAGACGACGGTTGACATCTATCAGGGTATAGGCTGGCCGAGATGACACTTGACATCTATCAGGGTAAAGGCTGACCGAGATGACACTTGACATCTATCAGGGTATAGGCTGGTCGAGATGACACTTGACATTTATCAGGGTATAGGCTGGCTCAGACGACGGTTGACATTTATCAGGGTATAGGCTGGTCGAGATGACACTTGACATCTATCAGGGTATAGGCTGGCCGAGATGACATTTGAAATCTATCAGGAGTATAGGCTAGCCATATGCTACACGAGTCGACACTTTACCTTAATCTGGACCTGAAAATAACAAATATGTCATTTGACCTCCATCAGGATTAATAGCTAGCCGAGATGACACTTGGCCTCTATCAGAAGCAGTTGCAAAGTAAGATGACCCTTGACCTACTTCACAACTAACGTTTAGCCAAAATTACACTTGCCATCCAAACAGATACACGGAAGAAACACGAGACGCCAAAAAAAAACGAAAAACATTTTATCGATTAAAATAGATTGCCTTAAGATTTTACATGCTCAAATATTTATTTCTTGGAAGGTAAAGATAAAATCTTGAGGATATTTCTGGGGATGAAAGCTACTAATTGTGTGTGCGTGCGTGTGTGTGTGTGTTTTTGTGTGGCTTTAGTCATGGCATAAGCATTTAAAACAAAATTAAATCCACGTTTCGTATTTCTTCCATATTTATACTTGATTATTGTTTACCACACCATCGTAGACAAACGAGGTTGCGAGAATCTCTCAGATCTTTTGTTTGTCTTGTAAAAAATGGTTTCCCCACGTGAAGATTCGGGGATAATGAAATATATCTTCAAAAATCTTAACTACTAGCTACTTGTGGCACTAACTCGACGTCTTCCCGGTCCACGTTTAAAAAAAGGCTTGTTTTAAAAGACTTGTTTTAAAAAACTTGTTTTCAGTTGAACAAAGTGGCCCGGGGATAATAAATTTTTTGAAGTCTCACTACAGTTGTCACTGAGGAAGGCAAGGGTAGACAATACTGACTAGAAAGAAATCCAAATACATAGGTGGCGTTGATGTGTCGAGTCCCCTCCCTTGACACAAATGTGTAACAGGTTTTTTTTACATTACAATTATTTACGAATCTGTAATACAAACAATATGTATTTGGCGAAAGGTCATTCTACTTTTGTGCAGCCAAACAATGGAATTCTCTTCCATTACACATCCGTAGCATTTCAACTGCTAAGTCATTCAAGAATGCACTTAAGACACATCTTTTTAAAATTTATTTACAAAAATAATGAAAACCCCATTTCTTTAAATGATTAACGTAGCTGATGTATTGAGTATAGCGTATTGTCATTTATGTAGTTGATATGCTATGAATGTTTCTTTTTATTTATATATGTATTGTTATTTCCATGTAAAGCGCTGTGAGCCTGGCTCCTTGCTGGGATACAGCGCTATATAAATTATCATTTTATTATTATTATTATGTGTGTGTGTGTATGTGTGTGTGTGTGTGTGTGTGTGTGTGTGTGTGTGTGTGTGTGTACATTGCTTTAAAATTATTATTTTTCAAAATTGAAAAATTTTAAAAATAGTGCTTTTTAAACGTGTTCCTGTAATTTAAATTATTACGCAATAACAATTGGGTTAATTTTTTTTTTAAATCACAATAACAAAAAATTGTTCACTAAAATAAGTTTTATCGTTTGGTTAATTCTTTCAATCATTGTTTTATGATACAATGTTTGGACTTGTAAAATTTTGTTTTGTAATACTTGGTGATTTAAATTTTTTTTTGTTACATTGTATTGCATTAAAAAAAGTATTTAAATGCAAATATATTCTTTGAATAAGGTATTAAACCCCGCAATGCCTATTCTAATTTGATAAGACTTTAACTTTAAACTTATAATTCTTTGGTTTCAGCATACTCTCAAATCGAAGGTTTAGGTATCTTATGTTATCTTTTACAGATGCTCTGTCTAAACAGAAGATTATTTCCTCCTAAGCTTATCCATGGCTCATGTCTAGTCTTGCATTTCATGAGAGTTTTAAACTTTGATGGAATGTTGGTTTTCCTGCATTCCTCGGGCAACCCATCCACGCCCGAATTCTGAACGTGAAGAAGATGAATTAGTATGTTTTTATTCTTGCATACAGAATGAGATAAGTTTTTTTCTATTCTAATGTTTATTTAAGGGTTATATTAGATTATCTTTGTGGTGTATTTTCCAGGTGAGAATTAATTGCCACATGTATAATAACAACGTTTTAAATATTTTTTCTGCTATCTACTAGTGTTTCAGGGTTACACGATTAAACCTTGAAACACTAGAGGATAGAAGAACCAAGAGTAAATTAGTCATTATACATAAGGCTATTAATTCTAATTTAGAAATACAACACAAAGATAACCGAATACAACCCTCAAATAGACATAAAGACAAAAACACCTTTCTTATTCCATATGCAAGAACAAACACATACAAGTTTTCTTTCTTTCCGTCCGGTATTCGGGCGTGGAATGGGTTGCCTGAAGAAACCAGGAAAGCCACCACTTTATCATCTTTAAAAACTCTAGTAAGAATACAGGACTAAACACAAACCATAGAAATACGTAGGACGCAATAATCTTCTGTACAGAAGGAGCGTCTGTAACAGATAAGATAAGATAAGATAAGATAAGATAATGATGTTGCTCTTGTAAGATTTGAATATTATATGGTAGAAATTTGTTATAGTTTATCAATATTTTCTTTTCCCTCAAAGTAAAATACATTTGTAAGAGAAACTTTATGTATATTAAAAGACAAGCTTTGGTAAACATCTCAATTTGTCGGAACTTGAAGCATTTAACTTTTTTAAGAGAAACTAATATAGAGTAACAGATTGTCTCCTAAGGCATGTTGAGCTTCGTGGTAAGGGGAAATAATGGATAAAATATCGTCAGAATTTATGGAAGTGTAACATTTTTGGAGTTGTGTTTCCTACAATGGTTGGACTTTTGATCAAACTATCATTAACAATCTCCTAGAGTCTTTTGAGCTACAAATGTATTTCCGAAAAAGGGTAACAAAAGCTTTTGTGTAAAATTAATTGTTTTATCATTGTGTCATTGAAAATGTTCTTCTCTGCTTTCATCTTTACTCATATTTATCTGGGCTGTTTACTCGGAGACATAAAAAATGTGGACCTTTCAAGACGAATATATATTTAAATTAAACAGTAATGATTACCTAAGTTTCTATTACATTCTGACAGACACTTATAGATGTTCATCTTATGCCTTTAGTATCAGGGAAACAGTATCTGCAGCATTCCACAGGAATGGCCAAGTTTCTTAATGTCTGCTATACACATTTTGTGTCATGTGTTAGTCGATCAGCATCTTTTCCGTCTTTCCAGAGAGTAACATTTTATGGTATGTCTTTTGCTTAAAGCAACTTTTCAAAGGATAGTGTCGATCTAACCCCATCGTTTCTAAATGGGTCTCTTGTTACATCTCCTCTGCCTTGTTTGCAGCCATAGTTCCAGGTACTACTTTTGTAGGACTAGTAAATCCCAATAATCTTTCCAAGAATTTGTTTTTGTTAAAAAAGCCGAGGTTCTTTCTCGCATCTAAAAAAAAGTCGGAAAGTTTTCATAATGTTTTTGAAGGTCTTTTCTCTGGGTTGCTACTTTTGTATCTAGAGAACAAGAATTCTTGAGTTGTTGGAAGACTGTCATTGTCTTCCAAAGCTTGCCATCACTTTAACATTTGTCCTACATTGTATACAACGTTAACAGTCTAGACGAAGCTCTACATATTTTCAAGTGATTTTTCATCGAGATGCTCGATATTTTCCCGCAAGCTATTTTAGCGATGGGAACTAAGAGTAAGATAAACAGCCAGGTCAATGCCATAAACTGGCCCGCAAATGTGCATTGACACTCTTTTGCTTCTGAAGTGTCTTTTAATTGGTTAACAGGAAAGCGAAAGGGGAAAGCAAACATACTTGATTCACAAAGGCAGTCGGCAAGAAAGAATGAGTCCCCTATTTTCCATACAATTTTTGCAAGTCATCTGCTCATTGAAATGTCTTGATTATGTTTCCTTTACTTCCCTACATGTTAACACGACTGCCATCTTTATTTTATGCCACGTTCCATCAGTGGTATAGTCTCTTGGTAGTTTGTGTCACATTTACAGAGATTTGGAATTCTTTCTGTTTGTATTTGTCTTTCTAAAGGCAGGTGTTTCAGTGCACGCTATTATTTGTTTGCTTAGTGTAACGCAACATAGAGATGTTGATCTTTAGTGATGTCAACTCTCATCTTAACACATAGATCTTGGAGTGATTGACTTTCATTTTACCAATACACAATTGATCTGTTTGGTTCATCGTTCGTATGTACAATGAGATCCACGTAACTTTATTTATTGTATTTTCATGTCAGAAAGCCGAGCCTTTGAGGAAAGATTTGTTGTCACACATATGTTACGTCGTTGTCTGGGTTACTTGTTATGACAAGGCGGACAGGTCAACTCAAGGTATAACTCCAACACTCTTGAATATCTATAACTTTATTAAAACATAGGTTCCTCCATTAACAACACGTCCTATCTCTCGCTCACACCAACTGTCTCTCTACTCACTACGTCACGCTCACACACTTACGTCATACCCTTTCATACTGTGCGCACCGCACCGCACCAAACACAAGTAACAACATTGACATGTCAGGGAAAACCCAATAACTACATAATGTTTCCCTGACAACATACGTGATAAAGCCTATCTCCTCTGTCATTAATCTCACCCACACCTCGTGATCTCTTTGTATTCCTTGTTGTTGCCGCCCATCTTGGCCTTGAAATCTCACATGAAGATGGTGATGATCGTCAACGGGAAATGGTCAGTAATCTTTCATATATCATTTGTTTACCGATTACTCAATTTGATTTATTTGGTGTCTAGCACCAGATAATTTCTGAGATGGCCCATTGCATCTTTTCCCAAAATGTTCCCGTGAGGATCCTAAGTCCATATAGATATTTATACTTAACTTAAAATTCGTCATGCACTAAACTAAAAGCACATTTAGACTATATTCTTTTGTTTTGTGTGTAGCGAGATTTGAATGGGATAGGATGGGAAGTATTACGATCTTATCTTATGGGATTGGCCACTCCAAAGGTGGTAGAGATATGCTATACCTTAGCCGAGAACATTGACTCATCTTTTAACCACTTGATTAATCTTAAAAGGAATTCTAAGAAATAAAAATAAACTAAGACAGGACTTTAGCCTAGATGTTACAGCTTAAGTCGATACGGCTGGACTATCGAAATGTTAAAATGTTATCATATGGTACATGGCCCTAATGGGAGATGAGATGTTCTAATTAGAGTAACCTAAGCTGGCAAGAACAATGGAATTATTTTTCTTTCCTTCTTTTTTTATCATTCGGAGTTTCACCAGGTTTCGCTAAATTGGAATAAATTAACAAAAGAGTATTTAGACAATATAAACATATTTCTTATTCTATAATGCTCAAAATTAATTTTGAATACAGCTGTGAACTTGAATAATTATTTTCCTTATAATAGATTGGTTCCTAGGGTTATAATTTTTTTTTTTTAAATGTCTAAAACTACTTAAGTCAAAGCCAAGGATGTTTAGGTGGTCACGAATGATTTAATGTCATGTTAATAACAAAAAACTATATGATTAAAAAATTCAAGCAAAGTAGCAACAGCTCTCAATGTTTTTCCCGGCTAATGGAATCATAAATATAGACACATTCCAAGGTCTAGTAATTATTAGCGATTCTACGACATGAATTAATTCAAACAATTCAAAAATGGTTATTGACAAACACTCTTGAGTTAAACATTTTGTTATAGGATTAATTTTGTTGTAGTAGTATGGATATCACAATACATTTTTGACATTTTACCCGACAAAATTCAGGTTAACCCACTACCAGGAAAATGAAAAAAATAAATAAATAAATAAAAAAAATAATAAAATAAAATTAAAAAAAAAAATTAAAAAAATAAAACTAAAATAAAATAAAACGGAATCACAACAATTCGGATGTTTTTGTTTCTAAATTTATC
>MUZC01000042.1:48958-101822 GCA_002072015.1 Radix auricularia
GGGGGGCTTGGCCTCTTTGGGGGGTCGGGGGGGGTTGGCTTCTTGGTGGGCCCCATCAATTTGACCGATGGCGTCATCCTAATAAATCATTCACGTAAATGACCATGTGCAAATGAGCATGACGAATGACCCTTGCTGGGTTCGAAACATCACAGTGAGCAAGAGGAATGGGGAGAGGGGTTTGGCAACAATGCTACTTGCGTTGTTCCTTCACAGAATAAAATATGATTCGTAATGTAGTCGTTATCACGTCCACCATGCACGCGGAATGCCCTGGGTTCCAATCCCAGAGGGAAAATTTTTAAAACAAACTTTTTCTGCCTGTTCTTTTCCCTATTTTTAGCGAACTTGACTAACACCAGAGTAGGAAAATCACAGTTTATGGTTGGCAAGGGATGGTAGTAAAGGGTGGGGGGCAGGTAACAACAACCGCTGTGCACATGTCTCCACGTTTACTCGATTTTTCATTACTTCGTGCTGCTGTTTGCGTCCGTTCTCTCACCAGGCCCCACATTTGTTGCAATATCTATGATGAGCAAGTCTACGGCGTATGCTACACCACGGGTCATCTTGTATATGATATTAATGTGACAAAATCTTATCAGACACTCATTTGTTGGCCACCTGAAGTGGGGGCCCGAGAGGGATTTTCAAATTTGGACTCCTATCTACCTCCCGTAGCTACGCAAGTACAACCATGTATAAGTGGCAACGGAAACCGAATGTAGCGAAATTATTTACTCTCTGACAACAAATTTTTTGAAAACTCTCTAAGCTCAGACATTCTTTGCGTAATCCTTTATTAATGTGCATCCCCGAAAAGGCGTTTGTTGTAAAAATTTGAGAATTTATTTTGATTGTATAATATTTAGTCTTTAAGTTATATTCCTACCCCCCCCTTTCCCCCCACCCCACACACACAAAACAAATAAAAATTAAATAAAATAATTCCTAACCTCCCTCCCACTTTTGATGCAACTTTTCTGAATAGTAGCACCGAATCTTAACTCATTTTTAGCAGAGATATGGCACAGGACATCCTGACAAATACACACGAAAAGTAATAAGTTAAAGGAATATGTAATAAATGTAAAAAGAACATAGATTACAGGTAGAAGAAAAATCTTAGTTAAAAAAAAAACACTGGTGGTTGAACCAGGAAGCACAGATAATTTGGTTTTGACGACATACTTAACTGAGCAGAAAGAAACGAGTAGTTAACCTGTGACTAATGTAGCAGGTAAATCCGTCTATGATTACACAGTCACGTCTGATTGGTCAGTTAGACTAAGATAAAAACAGAAGTAAACACAAATATGAATGACGTTATCTCTGAGCTAAATTTGTCTAGCTTCCTCATTGATATAAATGCATAAGACCAGACTCTCTTGGAGGGTTATAGAGTGTAGTCCACGGCCTGAAAGAAGAAAGTCTCTCAATATATTTTATTTTAAGCGGTAAGCTCTGCCAAACTGAATGCTTCAAGTATTTTAAAATGTATTTATTCAGGGTAAAACATAACAATGTTGAACTTTTGAATTATGTTTTTAAAAATATTTTTTCTATGGTGTAGAAATTCGTAACTTATTGATTTCGTAGGACAATTAAAAAAAAAAAAAAAAAAGAAACAACGATCTAGCACAAATGTTTTGACGACACTGAGAGAAGAGTTGTGACAGTCAGTCGAGGAACTAATGAGTTGATAGAGATTACGTCTTCGATATTATAAACTTGGTTTAATTATGAGTGAAAATATGTTTACTAATTTCTTGTTTAACCAGATTAGTAGTGTTATAAAATTGTAATTGTTTAAAGTAGATTACAATATTAGATATTTAAAAGGAACAAGTTTGTTAAGATAAACACTCTTAATTAAATACAATTTAAAAGTAAGAAAATAACAATTTTTTTTAAAAAAGTCATTAAAAAATTTTTTACAAATAAAATATTTTAAAACAATTTGTAATTTATTTTTTGTTACAATATTAGTACGGAGTAAAATTGAATAGTGAAATAATTTTCACAAACTACTTGAAACTAAGAATGTAGCTTTACATTATCCTGTGATTTACTTAAATTAATATTTATTCTAAATAATGCTGTTTTATTTTTTATAATAACCTCAGAGAAGTCACCTACGGATAGCTACCATTTATTCAAGGTGGTTTATTTACTTCATAAAGAAAAAAGGGAGTGGATCAAAATGGAACTAAATACATTTTCCCCCCAAAAAATCACTTGTCTTCTATGGCTCTTACAAAGTAAGTCTTCATTGGTAAACTCCCGAAATGTATGCTTGCAATTAAAGAATATTTTTCATTTGATAAAAATTAGTATTAGTTTTTAAATACTTTTCTCCAAAATCTAAATTTCACAAAATAAGTCAAAGTGAGCTTTTAAATTTAAGCCCACAGCTACAAATATTTTATTGTTGGATAAAAGGTTGCTCGTAAATAAAAATCTTGCCAATAAGTTTTATTTTAAGCAATTGCTGGATCAATAGTGTTTCGAGCTCTCATACTTGCATTTATTGGTAAAAGAGTAATTTATTTTAAAATGATTACTTTTAACTGAATGCCAAGCTCGTTGTTTTTGAATGATTGGGCAGTCCTTTTATGGTATTTAAGATAAATAAAAGATAATTGCAACTGATTCAAAATATTATAATTTTCTACTGAATCTTTTCAACGCTTTTATAAATTAAAATTTCTGGTGTGGGAAACCAGCTGTACTCTATTTGTACTGAATTTTAAAAAAATAGACAAAAACGTATTTCTTTGGTGATACTGGCAAGAAAGCAGTGTGTTTACTGCGTCATAAAAAGATGGCCGTATTTCTGGAGTACAACTTGAGACTACACCACGAAAGATAAAACATAAAGATCTTGAAGGAAAACTTTATCGGAATCAACTACAGATTGTGTTACAAATTGAAGAAACAAAAAGCATTTACAAACAACCAACGCTTAATCTTCAGGATAGTGATATCGAAGCCAATATTGTGATTTTTTACAACCTCGTTGAATGCGAAAATGTAATGTTAACAAAAGAATACAAACATTTCTAACGCTGAGGCCCACCATTAAACTTCACTTACACAAAGTGGACCCAAGTCAAATATTGCCCACCCCTGTTTTATAAATTTGTGTGAGCTAAAATTTAAAAAAAAACAAAAGAAGATTTTTTCACTTCAGATTTCGGAGTGATTTGTTACCCGACAGTAAATATACATATGAATGTACATGTGTGTGTGTGTGTTTGTGTGTGTATGTGTGTGCGTGAGCGTGTGTGTAGATGTATATATATCTACATAAAATTGATCTATAGCCTATAAAATATTCTTATCTATCTTGACTAAATACCACATGTTTTTTAAAAAAAAAAAAAAAAACAGTTTCCCTCTGTCCTCGATGATTTGTTAAAAAAAATAAATACATTTCTTATTATGAAGTAACACCGCGAAATAAGAATCCTGGTTTATACGACAGTTCAATGGTATACTTATACTTTAGATGCATTTCATCTCATTTACCAATATTTTATTTCGTTACTTTGAGTGACATCAAACATGAATTTACCTTAATTTTAACTAAATGTTAAGCCAATATCTTCCAGGTGTTGCTACAGTCACTTCTCAAAGTCACCCAATACCAACCATTAAAGTTCTATACAGAGACAACAATCGTTACTATCAAGTACCAGAGGATGCACCACTGGGATTCAACCTATTTCAGCTTGAAGTCACAAGCGGTTCTGGTCTGAGGGTTGAGTCCAAGTCCCAATCCGTTAAAGTTAATGTCATTACAGTGTTGAGTATCACCGACAGACTGCTAGTTAATGTAACTCTGGCACAGAAATTGGATTACGATGGTGTAAGTGTTTTCTTTAGCCTTTAGAATTTTAATTGCATTATTAGAAGTTCAGAAATTTTAAATTAAATTTTGTGCGCCAGGTTAAATATATCAACTACAGCTGGTCTGATGACAGTTTTATAAAGACTTTTATCTATCTCTGAAAATGTTTTACTTTTGAATAGTTTATGGTTAATAAAATATGCTAAATTCCTGACTGATATTCTATTTTCATCTGTGACATTAACTTATTTCTTTCATTTAGTAATCTTTTGATGCTGTTATAGTCCCTTTTATAGTCTACATAGAGTTGATGCACTGGTCACTGGTATATTATATTCGTATCATTTCTCAACTATGCTTCTGATGTTTAAAATATGATAAGTCGTTGATATATTTAGTCCGAATCCACACGTACGGAATTAGTTTGTTTTTTTAAAAACTTTTCTTAATATTTTATAAGAAACATTTAATAGTGAGATTCCTCTGTATAATGTGCACTTATTCTGTTGATATTTTCTTTTGCTGCCAGATTCTAATTATGAGATTATGTATCAGTGTGTACATCTCTTCCTCCACATTTAATAAGTTCTGCTTCTGTGATGACGTCTTCTCTAGGGGCTTTGTGGTTTTTCCATATTATTATTTTTGTTTATAGCTTTGTCTAATGTTGGGGGTTTATGAAAAGGCTCTGTTTCTCCATGTGTCGGTTGGCGATTTACACCTTGTTGATTGTCTGCATTCAGCATGCACTTAAAATATTCAGCCCATCTTTTAAAATACAATTTTCTGCAATTAATGCTCCATCCTGGCTCTCACACACTTGTAGTCTGGTTTTGTTTCAATTTATTTCATATTTTTTTCATGTACATTCCTCTAGTGTTTCTTGATAACTTTTCTAGTTCTTTCAGTTTAGCCTTTTCCCAATCCCCTTTTTCTTTCTGCACATTTTTGCCGCTGCTCTTCTGGTTTCTTCGTTTGTTTGTGCTTCTGATTTCTCTTTGTAGCTTGATCTTTCATGCTTCGTTCCTTTCTTTAATTGTCTTTTCCGCGTTCATTGTCAAACCAGCCAAAGCCCTCGTTTTAAAAATAGTTTTTTAAAAATCTTACAACTGTTTCTTCTTATGTTTTCGTAGCAGTTTTTAAATCCTATCACACTGTAGATTTTCGCTATTCGCATCCACATGTGATGTTTCTATTCGTGTTTCTACTTAACTTTGGTAGCAGTTAAAGGGTCTCTAGAAAGCTCTTGTTAATTGTATAATTTCTCTCTTTGATTACGACAATTCTCAATTATGCTTCTAATTTGCTTGTATATTTAACTCCTACAAGTAGTTGCTCCGAGTCAGCATCTGCTCCTTAAAAACATTTACGCCTTAAACATCTTATCCTTGTTTTTTTGGTTAATAAGAACATGATCAGAGTGTTTTTCTATTTGATATGAGTTCCAAGTAAGTTTATACAAATTTTGTGCATTAACTTTGTGCTGATAAAATTCTGGTGCGTTTATCCCCATCCGCAATCTTGAAAGGCGTTCGATGGAATAACGCTATACACTCGTGTGCATTACTTAGTATACCCTAACCCTAATTAATTTTAAGTTTAAAAAATTATGGTAGAGATTTTCGCTAATTAATTAAAAAATTAAAGTTATTTTAAAACTTAACATAATTGAAAAAAAAAAGTATTATTGTGATCATTTGAATTAGCAACTATTCACCTGTGCATATTTTGGTCAAAGCTAATATTGTTCATTTATAAGTTCAAGTGCTTTCAACAATTTTCTATAAATAATTTATTTCATTAGTTGTTAGAAGTAATTTATAAAAATTTGCTTTCTTTTTCAGGAGTTTAAAAGTGCAAAACTATTCTTTCAATATGGAAATTCTGATGTAAGTAGCAAGATATATATCCACACGAATGAAGTGGCCATATCACTATTTATTACAATATAACAATGTTTATGATTTAAACCCATACATTAGAGTCTGCATGTTTGTATCTACTTACTAATGTTAGGAATCTTCTGTCTAAAGACAATTGTTCAGTCTTATAAAGAAGAACATTTTTAAAGCCTTAAAAAACCATCAATTCTGCCCAGCTAGATATAAATAAAAAATACTCATTATGTTATTATTTCAGTACCAAGGTCTAATTTACGTCGTAGGCCTTTACGTTAAGAATATAAATGACGAGGTTCCAGTGTTTTTGAATCAGCCTTACCTTATTACCGTTCCTGAGGTAAGTGATTAGCTCTCTATTTAATAAACTCTTTAATATATGGCAGCAATGTTTTAAAAGTATGTCCTTCAACAGAAATGTGTGAATGAGACAGTTGCTGTGTATTATAAAGACATTAGTGGCAAGCAATATTGTAGCTGAGGCGTAACCAGCAATTTGTATGCACAGTGAAAGAAAAAAAAATTAGCGCCCCACCTCGTTTAATGACAGTTTTTGTTTAAATGTGTAGTGCTATTAAAAAGACAAACAATGCAAATTAAAAATTTAAAAATGTATTAACAAAAACACAACTTATAGAACTATTTATCTTAACCGGTAAATGTCGCAGGTTGGTAACATTAGCCACAAAAAATATTTTTACTTGATTTTGTTGTCACAAACAGATCAATGACGTAATCAAATCAGTTGGTTTTTTTTGTTCCAATGGTCTTTTTCAACACTGAGGATAGTAAGGTTTCTAAGAAGATCATTTCCAAATTTCAGTAAAAAAATACACTTTCAAATAAGTATCACTTTTATGGAAAGTAGCTTATTGCTTGCAATTACAATTGCAATGCTTAATCAAATGTGCAATGAAATACACAGATTCAGAAAGATGTCACTTTCTTTACACAGATTAAAATTAGTGCTTTTGTCCCGCTTTACGCTTCGGTGTAACAGGCCAGATTAAGCCCCCGGCCACAATATACCCGGGTATAATCTGGCTTAGGCCAGAATATACCCCGGGGGTTTAACTTACCATGGCCAGAATATACCCCTCCAGGCCAGAATATACCCCTTTGACAACATTAGGATATATAGTAAAAATGAATAAATGACTAATTAGACATTCTATTGGAGTTTTAGCTTTGTCGAAGTAGTTAGACTCATTTCTTAGGTAGGATAGGTGTTTTATTTACAATAAAGTAATAATAATAAAACAATTTCTTTATTACGATGTCTGATAGGACTATAACTTTTTTTTATTGAAATGTACAGTCTACGCAAGTAAAGATGGAATCAGCTTTTGTATATTTTTTGTTGGTTTTGGTGTTGTTTTCAAATCCATTATATTAACTCATTGTGTCTGCTTGAGCCATTGATTGTTTATTCGCTTGCCTAAAAAATTTAGATCGATTTTTAACCACACTTCCTCGTAAGCTAGCGAGCTGAAATTTTGCAGGAAGACTCGCGGCAATGATAAAAATGATGTATCAAAATTTCATAACAGTCGAATGTAATGTAATTAAATTATTGAGTTTTTAGATTCCTTTATTTATCTCGATGTATCTTTTTAATTTTTGAGCTAGAGTGTCGTGGTGCGTATTATATTAACAACCTTTCCTGTTTCGCCATTAAGTTCGTATTATATTGACAATACTTTTAAAAATATATTCACGATCGGTGCGCATTATATTAAACACGATTTACGAGTTACATAACTAGAATTTTTTATTTTCGGATTGTCTTGCGATGCATAGTATAATGTGCATCTTTATAGTTGTTATTAAAGGCTTTATGGTGAAAAACTTGAATTTTTACGGGTTTTTTAAATTAAAATTTTTTATTTGACTAATTCAGGCAATACAAGATTTATTATTTTTATAAAAAAAATAATTTAAAGTTGATAGGGACTATATTTGTAGCTTTCCAAACGCGTGCGTACATTTGTTCGTGTGCGTCGCTTATTAATCACATCCTTATATTCTGAGTATGGCAATAAAGATTTTTTACAATTTCGGCATTTATAATTGTTTTTTGGTTGATCTTTTCCTCTCATACTTTTTAAATATGACTGGAAATAACGTTTTAGGCCTATCGTTATTATGTTGTTGAAATAAACATATAATGGCACCTTTCACCCGTTTAAAAATCTGTCGGAATATACGCTGACATGCAACATATATTAATGAATAGGACAAAAAAGTGTGGGAATCATCGTTTGACTTCCCCAACATTGCTTGTCGTATTTCCTAGCCTTTATGTCTAGCTTGGCTTGCCTTAAGACATTCAAAAGAAACCTTTGTTCCAGTAGCGCTAATTATTTTCATTTTTCAATCAGCGCTATTCATATTTAGCCGTGTTACTCTTAAAACAGTCCGCCTTCCTAAATGGATTTTGCCGCTGTTTGATTTTCCGCTTACCACGCCTTCATCTATTGGTAGGACTCATGGATTGCGTCCCGTTTAATCAGCATTCAAAAGAATTTCCGCTTACCACGCCTTCATTTATTGGTAGGACTCATGGATTGCGTCCCGTTTAATCAGCATTCAAAAGAATCTCTCACCTCGTCACGCCCTATTACTTTAGTTTGAACCAGACAAGAGTTGAGTTGTCGTCCATAAAGTACGACACGCTATTTTTGAATATTTTAAACTCACACCTCCCCACTGTAACAAACTGTCACAAAGCTCAGACCCCAAAAGTACATCACACTTCCGAACGAAAATAATTTTTTATTTACAAAATATTTAAAATTTAATATAAATACCATAATGTTACATATGACCCGACACAAACCGTCACACTTTCTGACAAACCATTCCCCCTTCTGGAGCATGTCTTAATTTATGGTCACCCCTAAGCTAAAGAACATATCGACTGACAAAATATTCAAAAAGACCTAACAATGTCAGCAATTTGGTTTAAAAGTTTACAGCAATAAACAGGTTCTTCGCTCCATCATTTCCCTGATGGTTCTGTTAAAGGTGCTTTTAACCCACAAAAAAGTTCACGCAGAAAGCGTCTTAGCACAACTCTTGGCCTTACTTTTGACAAGTTTGTATCTAAAGGGCGCACTTGAGATCTTGAACGACCGAGACATGCATTGTAAACGATAAAGGGGGAGGCGCCGTTACTGCCGGGCTGGCTGTCGAGGAGGGGTGACCTCTAAGGGGCTCGACAGACAAGAAGGGTTGCAGTCCTGACCGCGACCCGAAACCGATAATTCCTGGCAGGTGCTAATCACATATGATTATAGTCGCTGAACGGATGTTAGGCAAAAAATCTAGATTCTAGATGCAATGACGATATATTCTGGCCTAGGCCAGACTATACCCGGGTATATTCTGATCGGGCGCTAAATCTGGTCTGTCACACCGGCACCTTTTTTCAACATACTTTTGTTTTTTTGTATGGGATGCTTTTACACGTTGCGTTCCACTACTTAATTATCTTTCAAGTATCTTTTTAAAATAAAAAAAGCACTGATTAAAACCAATTAAGTCTATAGGTGTTTCTGGCAGATATGTATAATGATTATTGACCTGCATTCCACAATCTTCAACTTTCTTGAAAATTTGAGATCATTGATCCACTTATCACAAAAATGTGGAAACTATTTTCAAGTTTGAAAAATTGCATTTAAATCTGTATTGCATAGACAATTTCAATGTTATCGAAGTATAAGTATTGTGTTCATATCTTTAAGGAAAAAAAAAACAAGAAATTGTTCACACCTCCTGTGAAGTCAATCAAATGTGCTCTCCTTTATGCAAATTTTGTATTCTGTTCAAAGTTCTTAATCTCTTTCCATTTCGTTTAATTCAACGAAATCTATTGTTTACCTAAAATTATTCATGTTTTTTTTTTACGTTTTCTGCAGCAGTTTGTCTGAAACCATCTCGGGGCTCAAAAGTTTCGATATTATTTGCTGCTTTCTTGAAATTTATACTATATACTAGCAATATTTTTTTCCTAAGAAACGTCATTCGAACACAGTCATAAATTTAGTGTGCATAAATCACATATGTAACTGGGTTCATTGTTAAGTCATTCGATTTCATTTCTATTAGTTCTTATAGTTTACCTAGTACTTGATAAGTAGGCTTAACAGCCTCTGACAGTACACGTCAGCGTGTTTTCATTCCCGCCTTACTGTGAAGTGTACAACTTTTTAAACGTATTACAATCAATGATCGAATGAAATAAACACCAATATACTTTCAAGTGTTTCAAAATAGTTGTGGGAAATGGAGTGGATCCAGCAATGTATGCTGAGTGAACTCCCTTTTAGTTTAAGCTGTGATTGTCACAGTTAATAAACAAGAATCTGGGAAATCAGTCCCATTCGTTGTTGAAGGCCAGATACGCGGTAAACCTAAAGAGCAACATGTTCGTAATAATGTGTTCGAGAGCCATAAGAAGTATGTTTGCAGATTTCAGAGTCTATTTACGATTACTCTTTCTAAGCTTTCTGGATCAGTTTAATTTATATCGATAAAAATTAGACACTATTCTTACATATTTCTGGATCAGTTGAATTTATGTCGATAAAAACTGGACACTATTCTTACATAATTTTCTTAGTTTAAAAAATTAAAAACTATGATCTGAGTAACTTCTCAGGATTCCAATTATTAAAACTTGAGTCGGTACACATCTATTGCGTTCTTAAACTTAAAATTAGTTTAAACAAAACGATGCATTTTAGTTGTTAAATAATATTAACCGTTGGGTGATACAGATGGCAGCCTCTTGCTATTTAGATACCTTTCAAGTCCAAGCTATATGCAGAAAAAGAAACAATAAAAGTGGAAATGAGAGGGGCTTGTAAATGGTCAAAAACTAAATACTACAATAACTGGGAGAATGAGAGTAACTTTAAGAACTTTAAGTGACTTTAAGAATATAAAACTAAAAACGTTTTTAAAGGCGGTGTCAAGTAGTTTGATTTAATTATTCAACGAAAAAAAGCAACTGTAACACTCTACAGGGACTGAGGCTTTCTTTTCTACATAACTATCTCTAAGTTTGTATAACATCTTCATATTGTTATCATGTAATAGAAGTTCTTTCATGTGTTCACTCATGCACTTACTTTTAGAATACACCACAAGGAACCACATTGTACACCAAAATTCAAGCGAACGATAGGGATGAAGATGGTGTTTTGGCCTATAACTTGGAGGTAAGTTGTCAAAATCTCTAATATTTTTTGTTATTGTAACATGTCTGGATGAAAAATGATTTCTGTCACGAAGCTTCTTATTTTCATGTATCGTAAAGCAGGCTCAATACAAATATCGATATATAGATGTATATGTACATTGGAATAAGTTATTTGAAAATCAGCGAGGGTGTTACATTGAGTTTTACATGTGTGCACAATAATGTGTTAGAGGTATTAAGAATATGTTCTTCATTCCAACTAATAGTTTACGTCATCCACATAGAAAAGTAATCACTTGAAAAGAAAAAGGCTTTCCTTAAACGTCATGGCCATCTCAACATTAATATTCTATGAAATAAAACTTATCATGTGTTGATCATGATTCCAATTGAATGTTTTATTCAAATGCTTTAAATCTCTCTATTGGTTTGTTTCAAATTATGTAAATGGTAAACTATAATAATATGTTAACAAATGGTAATAATCCTCTTCAATACAACCGTGTGTCTTTATGTTATATAGTTCTTCTCTTATTATTTATCCAAATTTTTAAACATAAATTATTTAGAATTTAATTTTTCATTTAACTAATCTCAATCTAATTCTTTGGAACTTCTATATTTTTTGTACAGGCTAAAAGCTCAGTAAGTAAATTTTTAAAATATTTAATTTCGGGTAGTCTCCAAAAAGATTTTTTCAATCTAATTTGGAAACGATTAAGCTCAAAATTTCAATAAGTACCAAGAATTATTTTAAATGAGCAAAGAAACGAGGCAGTTCTTTATTTAGCCACTACTCAATAGAGAAACATTAAGGTAAACGAATCTTTCAGGATTAATTCGTGCCTACTTTTAAGGGGAATTATATTGCAAATTAATAATGAAATAAAACTAGAGGGAAAAAAACCGGATATTGCTGAAGAAATTCGGCTTCAGTATATCGTACGTTGAATAGATCCGTAGGTTTCTGTTATTTTGGGTTTTTAATCATTGGTAGTTAGACGTACTTCAAGCCCTCACATTTAAAATAAATATTTTTTTAAAAAATTGTAAACCCAAACATAAAATTTTCAATTAAAAATATTAATCGTGATCATCTCTTTATTGCTACTACATTATAAGTAAAGCTCTTTATGTGCTAATTTGTTTAAGAATCTCAAACACGCACGACATCTAAATGTGTTCTCAAAGTAATTCATAGTATTTTCAGTGACCTTTTAGTATTGTGATCAGAAGGTTCAGAGGCTTAAAGGTAGATAGAGATATCAAACTCGTGGCTTATGGACGCTTTCAGTCTAAGAGGCTGTCTTTTTGTAGCAATCCGTTGGCAGCAGTTTAGTAGTCATGGGACCCACTGTTTCGTCGTATTCCCATAGTACTAGCTTGTATCAGATAATCTAGGAAAATGTCTCTTTACTTTAGAAATCATGTCAAATTACGAAAATTCGACTTGCATTTGTTATGGTGTTGATTTCCAGTTATTACTACCAGTAACCACTCACTTTATTTGAGAGTGTGACTGACAGGACAAACGTTATGTTATTTAACACAATGTGTTATAGTAGATCACAAGGCCACTGAACCGTTAGTTTCATCTCTCCGGAAAAATTGTAAACTATTGCTAATTCTCTCATACAATGACAAAGCGCATCTGGACCTCTAAGAAAACAAAATTCGTGGAAAATGAAGAGACCTAAAAAACCCACTTAGATTGGTACACATATTATGTTACTCACACTGCACAGATCAATATTATCAGTCAACGATGTTGATGTAAGTTTTGAAGTGTTGACAGTTAAATTTCTCCCCCTAGAGAAAGATTTAGTCATACAAATTTGTTATAAACCACATAATTATAGATGAGACAGGTGAAGGTGGTCCTCATATTGTAATAATGGGGCACCATGAACGTTTAGGCGTCCTAGGGGCCATTGACACGTTGCTCATATTAAATTCATTGGAAGAAATAGGATGGAGACGAGATTTCCAGGAAATACTTTATCCAATAAAAGTATATGTGGATTTTACTTTGGTACTAATTTCATTTGGATTATGGATTTAACATCTTTATTGAATGCACTCAACAAAACGTTACAAGGTCAAGGGCATTCATCAGGATGTTATGTAACTCAAGCTTTCTCAGGTAAAACCTCTGCTATTTTCCAGCATGCGGTTCATAATTGGTCCAAATACATTCTACTGAAGTCTCGATTAATTTGATCATATGTCTTTATGAATTCATTTATATTTTGAATTCTTGTTGATAAATATTAAGCACATTTAGAAAAAATCTAAATGGTTTTTTTATTTTTATTTGCATATTGAATAGTGATTGTAGTGCGCATTTTGAACATTTTTATTTACAAGGACGTAGATGAGGACTATAGGACAAAGTTTATAATTTCACAAGACGATGCCACGATTACACTGAATGGAAGTCTGGACTATGAGTCTAATCGATTCTACCAATACACTGTTAAAGTAACGGTGAGTGTTTAGAATATAGAAGATAATTGCATCCTACGCTAATCCATAGTCTTGCATTTTCAATTAGACTTTAACATTTTGATCGTGGTTTGGTTTTCATGGTTTGTTCAGGTAACCCATTAACTTCCGAGTTCTGTATGGTAAAAACGAATTTTTATATGTGCTTGTATATTCTTCTTTAAAAAGGAAAATATTTTATCCTTAAGGCTATCTGAGGTTTCTATATGTTTATGATTTGTATGGTATTGTATATCCAAGGCATAGTTAATTGTTGTAGTTACTATTCTACTTTCTTCTTTTATCCGCTAGTGTTTCTATTTTCAATGATTTTAATTAGTAGTTCCCAAAATTTTCTTACCAATGGACCCCTTTTAATAGTCAAAACTTTCCCGTGAATCCACAAGTGGAAAAAACCTGCATAAATGCATTTTACAAAAAATACAAAGGCAAATAAGTAACACTTTGATGAGGAAGTATTAATTGAAATTATAACTATAAATGAATAACGTATAACTATAAATGTATAAAGTATTGTCATTTTTGTAGTTAGTATGATATGAATGTTATTTAATTAATATATGTGTTGTTATCTCTATGTAAAGAAATCTTGAGCTCAGCTGATTGGTGGGATACAGCGCTATATAAATTATCATTTTATTATTATTATTAAATTAAAATTTACGGATGAATGTGATTAGAATTTATGAGTATATGTATGTCCAAATTATTCTTTGTGACCACAAATCTCTAGTCAGTTGTGTGTGTGTGTGTGTGTGACCACAAATCTCTAGTCAGTTGTGTGTGTGTGTGTGTGACCACACATCTCTAGTCAGTTGTGTGTGTGTGTGTGTTCGTGTGTGTGTGTGCGTGCGCGCGCGCGTGTGTGTGTGTGTGTGTGTATGTGTGTGTGTGAGAGAGAGAGTGAGAGTGAGTGAGTGGCATAATGTTCATCGCAGCTTTGAATCCTCGCTCAACCGAATGGGAAGGTGGGATTTCAGCAGTCAACTTCTGTTCAATAATCCAAAGACTATAGCATGATAACAAATTGGGCTATGTTTTTGTTACAAGAATTTGTAGGATCCTTCTTCAAACAGTGGTTTAAGTTCCTCATTTGTAGATAGTTCAGAAAGCTGCCCCTGTATGTATTCAATTGTGTGCTAAGTTTGTCCACACGCAAAGGGTTCATCACCAAATTGGGAAGATCCAAGTGAAGAATGTATCCAATTTTATTGTTCAGACTATAAAACGACCGTTAAGTGTTAACAGTAAGCAAGAGTCTTCATATCTGCTTTGCAATTTTAAAAGATTTGGGAACAGAAAATTTTCCTCTTCCCCAAACAAACGCAGATACATTTATTAAGATTGTTCGTTTGATCAAATGTATTTGGTTACCTTCATATTCAAATGAGTTTTGTCAAATTTGGCACTTATATCAGTCATAAAAGGGTCTGTCGTTTTTAAAGTTAATTTTGTAACTAATCATTGACTTTGCTTCAAGTGATTTCAATTCTGAATCAAAGAGAGTTTAAAATCGATTAAAAAATGCACCATTGATGACCAACGTGCTTGTGTGTGAATAAGTAAACGATTATAGTCTTCATTATTTTCCAAACAATGTTGAGCAAATAATCTCTCTTTGAAGGCATTCATTTGATTTTATTAACTGTTCTAATGACATTATGAAGTAATCCATGCCAACTTTTATTAAGACCTTTTGCGTATAATTGATGTCGATGAATGACACAATTTACTGAAAATATATTTGCTACAGCTTGTTTTAAACATCCCATAAGGTAAAGCGTATAGCTTTAACTTTAGAAGGTAAAAAATTAGTAAATATGTTTTACCTTTCATTGATGATTCCAAACATTTCGCCATTATTTCAAACATTTAACTCCGTATTTTTTGCATCGTTCTTCAGCTCACTCATTCTGATATCTGTTGTAGCAAACCACTGTCTATTATTATTAAATTTTTAAATAGAATGATGCAGTAAAGCACTTTTGAAATAAATAATGAGAGAGTACTATTTAGATATAGTCTAGAGTCTATATAATTTTATGACACTTCAAAAATTACCTACATTTGCAAACCCCGTTAATTCACGTTCAAAAATTGCACTTTTCTGACATGCTTGAAAGGAATTCAACATTTTTTTCGCTTCAAATTTGAACTTTCAATAAACGAAGTATTTTGATTTGTTATAACTGTGGAAATAACCTTACTTATACTTTCCAAGGAAAACAGCATTGTATTCAATTACTGATAACACAAGATCGTTATTAAATTAGTAAAGAAGAGCTTTCAGATACTATTTTATTAATCTTTTTTTCTTTGAATTTTCACCATAATAAAAATGATCACAGTTTATCGTTTTATATTAAGCGTTGCAGGGAACCCCTGACGTTGTTAAGGGACCCCCCAAATCACTTTAAATTTTCCACAGACCCCTTGAACGGCTCCAGTGACCCCTGGGGTCCTTACGGAACACTTTGGGAACCACTGATTTAAATAACGGTGTCAATACTTGTCTACAGGATTCTGTACATGAAGTATTAACTGATGTATTCATCACAGTCTTAGACATACAAGACACACCTCCAGAATTCATTGGGGCACCATTCCATGCCACAGTGCAGGAGAATGCCAACCCAGTATGTATATAATTAGCCTATAAAATTTATTTTAAAAATGTGTATACAAGTTTTAAATCAATGCTACTCATGTATCAATAAGATTACTTTTGATTAGACAAGAAGATAATAAAAGGTGAAAAGCGGTGCGTTAAATAATAATCTTACAAGTTTTAGCCTGGTTAAAAACAAAATATTGAATTTGTAGCTCGCCTCCGCTACTACCACTACATCGTTATGATGTGTTTTAAGGGATTATCCATAAATGACGTCACGTGCTTATGGAAGGGGAGGGGGTCACGCATTTGTGCAGATGGGGGAGAGGGGTGTTTAAGAAATGTGACGTCAAATCAAAACGCGAGACTTTAAATGAAAGTTCCACATAATTATTGATTTTTTAAAGTTTAGTTAATGACGTTTTACATGGGTATCATGCACGATACGATATTATAGTGCAGAATTACACTAAATACATATTTAAATGACAAAAAAGTAATTTGCAACAAGGTAATTTTCAAGCAGGAAATACGGTTCTTTTTATGGAAAAGGGGGGGGGGATGTGAAAGTTTTGTGACGTCATATTAGAAAAAAAATGGGGGGGGGGGGTTAAATTTTGTTGTTGAAGTGTTAAGAGAGGGGAATGGGGTTTTAAAATCTGTCAAAATCACGTGACGTCATTTATTGACGGCCCCTAAGGACGTAGGTGTCTTAATTTATTATGACGTAAAAGGTATGTGCCCTTGAATAGTTGACACTAGCGCCGTGGTAATGATAAAATGAAATTGTATTAGGCTTAGATTTAGATCTACTTGTTTATGTTACGTCATATGAACGACATGCATCGTTAGTCCACACCAAAAAAACGTTGTACCACATATGGGCGTAGCTAGTGCTAAGTACATCTCGGCAACTAAACAAAACACTGTAATCGAAATTTGTGGGTCTGTCTTGCGTGAAGACATTGTTCATGAAGGAAATAATTCAGTTGCATTTTCTATACTTGCCGACAAGACTAGTGACATTTCAGGAATTGAGCAGATGTCACTTGGTTTTAGATTTGTCAAAGAACAAAATGGGAAAATGATGGTCACAGAAGAATTCCTGGGATATATTCCAATTGCAAATAGAACAGCTGAAGGTTTAGCCAACACCATCAATCAAAGTTTATTAGAGTTTCGATTAGATATGACAAAGTTTGTTGGTCAAGAATACGGCGGATGTTCTACAATTGCTGGTAAAGAAGGAGTCCAAGCAGTAATTAGAAAAAATACAAAAAAGCAGCATTTGTACAATGCAGTTCACATAAACTAAATCTTGTCGTGAGCGATTTAAAAAATGTGAATGCTATAAGAAACACAATAGGAACAATTAAGTCAATTCTAGTGTTTTTGCGAGATAGTAATCAGCGAAGAAATATAATTCGAAATGTTCCTTTACTATTTAAATGTTCCTTTGCGCATTTTTGCTGAAAATGTGACAGAATTTTTGTTTTACAACAATCAGTAACGTAATCAGTTACACGTGCATATTAAATTTTTTAAATATGCTTGATATATTTACACTGTCTACCATGTAATAAACTTGCAGGGAATTTAGTTCAGTACTATTGTAAAAAATGTATGACATTTTTTTTATAAAATGCATTAGGGGGGGGGGGGGGCAAATGCCCTTGCGTACGCCCATGGTAACACAGATTTCTTAGCAATTGACACATTTCCAGAATTATTGTTTATTATCCTAATTAAGTCATTAAATTCATTAATAAATTCTAGTTGTATTCTTTTTTAATTTATTTGTTAACGAAATTACTAAACTGTATACGCTGATACACACAACGAAATGCTAAGTGACATTTAATGGATTTTAATTGCTTACTAAACACAAGCCTACCAAAAATAAACCACATCCTTGCTTTTCCATTTTAGTAAACATTTCTTTTATACTTCACCACAGTGCTATACAATTTTATTCTCTATTTATACCAGTCGACTGGTTTCATTTTGCTCGTAGTTTAAAAAGATTTGTAAGAATTTTAGGGATATTTTGGAAAAATGCTTGAAAGTTAAAATGACCTTTTCATTTAACATATTTCAAAGCATTTACTCTTAAATTTATGTTTACTTAGATGACACCATTATTGACTATCAAGGCAGAAGACGGCGATAGAGAAGCTCCGAATTCAATTATGTTTAGGATTGTCACAGGTTCTGGTAAGCGCTTCATTATGACATTCCATTTTTTTTTACCAAAAGATTTCAACACAATTTTATGCACGACAATTATTTTACAAGTGACTATAACAATTAATATATTTAAAAAAAAAAAAAAGGTTCGATAGTTTCGCATTTGACGTTTAAACAAACGGATGTCTTTTCAAATTCCCTGTAGAGGGTTTTTAATATTTCTGTATAAGGATTAATTTTAATCAATTATTTAGTTATTAAGCTTGATTAAATATATAACTATTTATAATTATATCATCAAATCCTACTTTACTTAACTTTACTTATGGTAGATGTCATATTACCATGATGAACGTTTTGTGGGATTCACATAATATCCTAAATTGTTATATTTGTGTCACAAAATATCTGTAATTTATATGCTTAAGAAGGTGAAAAATTGTGGTTTACAAAAATTATTGAAATTCTTAGGATTACCGGTTCTTGAAATTATTTTTATAAAATCGTTCCAGAAACATGCCCTGGACTTTTTGTTGTGGACATACATTCAGGGGAGATAAGATCTACATCTGTGCTAGACCGTGATGATGGGGATGTTTTTAATAATAATGGAGTTTGTAGTCTTACAATAGAGGTTAGGCTGTAAAATACATTCATTTAAAATGTTAACTATTGTTTAAATTTGCTTTAGTTTTCAATAATGTTTCTGGCAAAGATAAATTGATAAAACCAATTTAACTTAATGTTGTGTGCATGAATTATAACTAACTAATAATAATTATGTAACTAAAAACAAGTATTTACAATTTTTTAAAACCATTCTAGGCAGTAGAAGGCTCTGAACACCCCCAAGGATCAAGCACAAGTAGAAGCTCATCTCAAACTATTGTAACTATCACTATAACTGATGTAGATGACAACATTCCCCTGTTTTCAGCAAACAACTTTTCTGCTACAATTGATGAAAACACCCAACAAGGTGTCCCTATCACAACATCAATTCCAATTTTAGTTACTGATAATGATCAGGTATGGATATGTGTTTTTTTTATAAAACAATATCTTTAATACCTAGTTAACCTAATTAAGGAATAAAAATGTTTTTATTAAATGTTCAATATCACAATAACAATGTTGCGTTAAGACTATTGTGTTCTAAATGCCTTTATTAATTCAATCAATTTTTTTTTAATTTACTTAGGGAAACAATGCTAAATTTGAAATAAAGGTAACAAATCTACCAAATATATTTGAAGTAAGTCCATCCATCGTTCAAACAACATCAGAAATCTTGATAAGAGTGAAGAATTCAACTTACCTAGATTATGAAGAGAGACAGTTCATACACATAGAGGTGAGTATTTATTAATTAATGATGAAAAGTTTGTAACTAAGATTGGGAGTGACTTATTTCTGAATGAAAAGACTTGGAAAAAAAAAGTCTTTTTAAATCCTTCAACTAAAAGGTTGAATTTTTGGAAACACATGCGATGTGTATTATAATGAACTTTATTTTAGTTATGTCTGGTATATGAAAGAATTTAAAGTCCAAAATGTAGTTTTTTTACAGGTTTAAAAAAAATATTGCTTTGTATATTTATGGAAACGTTTGTTTAATTTAAATTATTTAAAAAAGAATTTTTGAAATGAACATCTTGATATTTAATATTTAACATCTTCTTTTTTTCTGTTTCCAAAACTCATAGCTGGAAGCAAAGTCTGTAAATGCTGCTCAAAATACCAAAAGCTCAAAAGCTAGCATTGCTATTAATCTAAAAAATAAAAATGACAACCTTCCAGTTTTCACAAATTTCCCAACCTCTATTTCTGTGGAAGAAAACAAACAGAATGTTAAAATCATGACAATTTCGGTAATGTATTATTTTTCAGAAGTTATTTTGTTTATTTTGACTAGGTCCTATTGCCACTATTGCTATCATTATCATCATTTTATGTAAAAAAATAAGTCACATGTTTTCTATTCAACTTGGGATACAACTATAGCAGAATATTTTTTCTATCACAAAATAACTTCTTATATTTTCAGTAAAAACTGGTTATGAAATATAAATTATGAAGTCAAAACAATTTTCTTTCTCTTATTTAAAAAAAAAAAAAAAAAATTCTAGGTCGATGTTATAAAAATTTATTTCAAAGTTAAAAAAAAAAAAATATTTAATTTCTTCAGCTTTAAAAAACAAAAAATGTCTTCCTCTTTGCTGCAAATTTGTTAAGAAATAAATAAATTTAGCTTTAGTTAGTAGCCCACTTTGTTTTTCTTTGAAGCTCCCCATTTTTTAATTTACAAAAATCGTTATAATTTTTTAAATATTTTATTGACACGCTGGGCGCTAAAGTAATATAATGCCTACTATTTAATTTACTTATGGCACTTTTTATTAAATGGTTCTTTAATGTCACATAATTTGTTAGATATATTTTAAGAATCATTTGAAAAGTTCAAAAAATTCTGTAGGAATTAGTTATTGTAATATTCATCATATAATTTTTGACATAATTAGCTAATGATCAATTTTTTTTTTTATAGGCAACAGATAATGATCGAAATGATGATGGTCAAAACTTTGGAAGAGTTACCTACTCCTTGGATGGATTAGATCAAAAGTAGACACACTAAAGACCCAGCTTTTATCTGGCCTTTATTTTCTATTAATTGTACAATATATAAATTCATGAATATCATTAGTATAATTTTAAAAAATATATTTGTGCCCTTCCAATTTTAATCTTTGAATCCATTCATAAAACATGTTTTGTTCAGGAGGAATTGGTCTATTGCATGATGAATGATGTCTTGTATTTTAAAAAAATATAGAGAGAAAAAGACACTATTCTTCTTGATGCTGCCGTTTCATTTGTAAAAGACTGATAAATAAGATTTGTTATTTAGCATGACATGGGTCAATAATCAACAAATATGTGTGTTGTAAATTTCTTTTTAAAGATGAAGGTGAAATTGTCACATATGAAAATACATAGTGTTTAAGTGTAAAGAGCTGACAAATTGAGACATAGTAGGAAGGGGAGGGCCTGGCTTTATTAAAAATTACCATACTTAATTTAATTTTATTTCAAACTTTACATTTTGAACATTTTTACAGCTTTGAACTCAGTACAACAGGAGAGTTAAAAGTGAAACCTAATGCAAATCTAGACAGAGAGATCAAATACTTATATTACTTAACTGTCATAGCAGAAGATGGGGGACACAACAAGGTAATAGAAAATTTAATTTTAAAAAATACCTGAATATCAAATAGTATTAATGAAGAGCACAAGAGAGGAAATAGAGGCAAAAGCAAATAATATGTGCTTTAACATTTATTTCAATAAAATTGTATGTCCAATAAAGATATATTACATGTATTTATCATTGTTAATTCATACATCCTATTTGACTTGTTTGATGCATGTAAATAATTTTTTTTTACCATAGACCATGTATAATAAATAAGAAAAGTATAAAAGAAATAAGTTGATTTATTATTTTTAAAGAAAAGAAACTAGAAATCGTATAATTATTATTCACTTCAAAGTAATTTTTTTTCTTGTGAATACAAAGATTACGATATTTATTTTTGGATCAATTATAAACAACATTTATGTTTTTCAAACAGGTATCAATGCAAATCAATATAAACATCACTGATGTGAATGATAATGCACCGTATTTTGTTACCAATAATTATCAGACATCTCTTCAAGAAAATGTAACCAGCTTTAACAGCATCCTAAAAGTTCATGTGAGCATTTTAGATTATTTTAGAAGTAATGTTTTATTTATTGGTATGTTCAATGTTTTAAATACAAATTGACACCACTATTTTTAAAAGCACATATTTCCAGAACTCTATTATGAAAGCAAATTCCAGCTAGGTTCCGGCATACTTTCACATTATAACTTGTAATGTTTTATCTCCTATCTTCATCTTTTTCTCAATAACTCTGTCAAGACTTTTGTACTGATTTTGACCACATTTTGACCTCTTTTTTATCTTGTAGCTCTTCCAGGCCCAGTGTATTAGATATATCTTATCTAATCTTATCTGTAACAGATAAGATAAGATATATCCCTTAAGCTTACCAATGGAAACATTGATTTATTGATCTTTATTAAAATTTTAATACTTTTCCTTTGCTGCTAAATGTCATGATATAGTTGGGGGTTTTTTGTTGTTGTTTTTTTTTTTGCGGATTCTTCTATTTAACTATTTCTATAACTTATTACTCATTCCAAGTTTTAAAAAAGTTTTTGTAATTTCAAATAATTAAACACTTCAGCCTTTTTCAACAACTGAAAGAAAAAAATAATAAAATAAGAAGAATAAAAAAGGAGTATAAAAAAATAACAATAGGAAAGCACTTAAATTACGCTTACTTTAATTTTTTTTAAATAATACAATTTTAGTGTTATCTCAAAATAATCAATTTATAAACATGTTAATTCAACTTCATTTTACCCCATTTTAAGTGTCCTGACTGAAATTATACCGCCAATCCTTGACAATTCAAAATACATGTGTACCTACTTCTATCACATTTTGTTTGACTTAAAAAGCAATATTAATTTTGTTTAAAATCCAAATTACAGTAAAATATCATATAGCATACAATTTTGAACTATACTGAACTTAAAAGAAGAGGGAGATTAAATTAAATAAAAATTTAACAAACACATTGCCAATAAAAAAGTTTCATTATTTATTGACTGAATTTATCTGAAATAACCAAATGACTAATATTTACTACTAGGCTAATGATGATGATGAACAATGGAAACCTAACTCTGAGATTGAATATTCGATATCTAGTTCCAAACCTTTAGGTTTAGAATCATTCTTCAGGTTGGTGAAATGGCAATTTAAGGCTATAATAATTTTATTTTCATTTAAAAGTTTATTATTAATGTTTTATCACAAAAATAAGTAACATTTTCATTCATCATTTACATCACTAAGTTCAAAATTTTACTAGAAAGTCATAAATCATGTAATAGAAGGACAAGGACAGAATCTTTCACTTATGACAGCATAGATGTACATTTCTTACTTTTAAATTGTAATTAAAAGGTTATCCGTTTAGCAATAATGGTAGACATAAATATGAATAATACTTCGTTTGTCACACTTAGGTTTCAATTAAACTAATGCACTATTTTTTCCATGACAACTCAATTGTTAACTATATTTTAGCATTGACCCAACTACTGGTTTACTGAGTGTCGTCAGAGCTCTGGGAAAGGAAGGAGTAATCGTTCTTACCATTATGGCAAAAGACAAAGGATTTCCTCCCTTATACACAACAGTGGATGCCACTATTACGATACAGGTAGTTGGAACTTAGCTTTTATTTCAGTTGAAAATTTTATCAATTAATTATAGTATTCAAATACATATTTTTTTAAAAGAATTGTTCGTATTTTGGTGATATAAAAAAAAAAATTAGTGGAAACTATTTTTATTTCAGACAATCAATGACAATTCTACAGCTTGTCAGAGTAGATCCACTCATATAGACTCCATAGAAAATAATGCCACATGTACGTATCTACATACTTTGTGATTAAGGTGTTAATAATATTTTAATTATTTTTTTACATCCTTAATTAAGATTTCCGTAAAACTAAATACAATTGGTGTTTCTAAAGTTAATGAAACATACCGACACTTTAACATGATTTTTATGCAAAAAATTTTATATTATTTTAAAATGATCTTGTATTTGTTTGACATAAATTGTTGTCTTTTTCCCCACAGTTTTCATTCTTTTCACTAATTACATTATTCATCTCATTGCAGCAGCGTTAAAAAAGGTCTTGAATATTGCTTGTTTGTTTGTTTTTTTTATAAATGTCTGGACTTGTGTTAGAACACTTTTAGGATACATATGAACAACAATAGTTTTTTTCCCTTACAATCAAAATATATATAGTCTCAATAATTCAATAGAAAATATGTCATTATTATGCTATTAATAAAAACAATAATTGTGCTAGCTATTTTAATTTTTGTTAAAATTTATATTCTTTATAGAAGTTTGATCAAAATTCAGGGTAATTTTTTTTACAAAAATCAATTATATATCAAAAGTTTTTGTTAGTTAATGTGAATTATAAATTACAAAACTAATTGAACAATTATATGTCTGCTTAAAATAACTTTTTTTTTATTATGTCTTTTGTATTGTCAGGACATCCCAAAAACCAGATTTGGCTGAAGAGGATGTTTCAACAAGTTAATCCAAAAGTGTCAAATTATTTACCTCATGTTGTAGTTGTAATGAATGTGGCACAGTCAACACAGAGTATCACAGCTACATCAGCACAACAGAACTCATCTTGGGTTTAGTTCAACAATGAACATGTGGCTATCTGGGTTTTAAAACTTTGTTAGAAGTTTCATAAAGTTGGTATTGATTTACTTTATAAAAATTCACTATCTGAAATTCAGATAACACTATAAGAAGTGGGTATAATGCAGTCAACTTAACGGATCAATTTCAATGAAAACAAGAGAATATTTCAAAGCAGGATATCAGTTTAAATTGATTAAATGTCAATTTTTTTAAATTAATTTTTTTGGAAAAAAGGGGGGGGGGGTTGATTTACAATTTGGTCTGGTTTAAAACTCAGACAATGGTAGGTATTTAAGATAGTTAGATAAAAAAACTGACTCAAAATTAAATTCCTATAAATATAATTGTATTTTCCCAACATACTTACTAAATAATCATGTAGATATATTATAGATCAAAACCAAACCAAAACCAAAGAACCCACCAGATGTTCAACCAGCTGATAATGACCTGCTAATTGACTGCAATATTCCCACCAAAGAGGACAATATCAGGGCCATTAATCAACTCAGAAACTGAAAGGCTGCAGGATCTCATTGCATCCCGTCAGAGGAAATTAAGGTGGACTTAAGGATGAATTAAGGGTGAAAAAATCTGTAGACCCTCTGCTGCGGGACCAACAAGCTGGCTTTCGCACCAACAGATCCTGCACTGACCAAATAGCGACACTGCGCATCATTCTAGAGCAGTCTCTAGAGTGGAACTCGTCGCTCAATGTCAACTTTGTTGACTATTAAAAATCCTTTGACAGTGTGTTTTGGCAAACCCAGTGAAGATTGCTTATGCACTATGGGGTGCATATGAAGGAATAAATTGCCAATTTGTCCTTGTCAGCAGGTGACATATGCTTTCCAGGTGAAGACTGGTGTAAGACACTTATTGAATCAACTTGATGATCTCGACTTTGCTGACGACCTTGCCCTTCTTGCACATACCAAACAACAGACTCAGGAGAAAACAAACATTGTCGCACCCACTTCTGCTGGCAAGGGTCTCAACACACACAAAAGGAAGAGTGAAGACCTCAAAGTTAATGCCAACCAGTACATCATACATCATGATTGAAGGGAAAACCCTTGAGGAGTTTTGTTTAACTTGGCAGCGTGGTAGATGAACAAGGTGGTACAGATGCTGATGTCAAAAAAGGGATTAGAAAAGCAAGAGCAGCCTTCCAGCAACTCAAGAATGTTTGGGTCTTCAACAACTTAAGCAGCAAGGCAATAATAAGGATTTTAACACTATGTTGAAACATGTGCTGCTATATGGAGCTGAGCCGAGAAGAACAATGGCCGTAAACCTGACCAGAATCTAGTCCTTTATTAAAAAATATCTAAGAAGGATTCTCAGAAATCACTGGCCTGACAAAATCAGCAAGCGGTAACTGTATCAGCGGACATAACAGAAGCCAGGTGAGGAAGAGATTATATAGAAGCCGTGGAGGAACTTAGAAAACCTGCTTCTAATACAACAAGGCAAGCCGTAAAATGGAACCCTCAGGGTAAACGGAAAAGAGGCCGTCCAAGAAACACTTGGCGCCAAGAATTGGAGGCAGACATCGAGAGAATTGGCCACGAATGGAAGATCCTGGTAAAGCTGGCCCAGGATAGAGATGCCTAGAGGTATCTCGCAGGAGGCCTATGCCCTTGGATGGATCGCAGACACCGACGATGATTGGTGGATGCCCTTCAAGGAGGAGAAGACTCAACAACAACATATTATCGTTTAGTTCGATGAATAAAAAATAAGCTTTCCATAAAATTAACATGTTGTTTTGTATTTGATTTTAAAGCTTCTTTTTTTCCTTTAAATGTAGGATTGGAAAGAAATGGAGAAACCAGGCTATCATATAATTTTAAATGGCAGCAAGAATAAATATAAATACCTCGAGACTGTAAAATTTACTTTATTATGCGATGTAAATGGTCTACATTTCAAGCAAATGTTTCTAAATTTCCACGAATTTCCATTAAAAAATTTATTTTACTTTTAAGGGCTCAGTATTATCAATCTTTTATTATTTGTCTTGTGAAGAGGTAGAATTTATTCTAAAGGTTGTGGCTATTTGGACACGGGTCCTTATAGCCTATGATTGCTTATTAAAAAGGCAAATTCAATGCAGTTAAAATTACAAATGGAATTATTATTATTTTTTATTATTATAATTATTTGTTTTTAAAGTGAATTAAAAACATATTCTGTATAGTATGAAAATTCTAATGTAAAACATAGCCCCCCAAAAACATCTTTGAACAAAAATTTTGAAAAAATGAATAATTTGCAAAGTCGAATTTTACACAATACAGAAATTTGTTTTTAAAAATGTATGATGACTTAGCCTAATAACTTGCTCCCGAATTATTATCCTACACTTATCTTAAAATTTCGCCTTAGTTTATTTTTACAATTTTACAAAGACAACTATTGTTTTATTGAAATAGGTCCCATATGTTATCAATAAGACACAGACTGTTTAATAGTCAACCTCTCAGCTGATAATATCAAATACCAAAGATTGTCTGTTTTCTGAGAATCGTCGATTAGGGAACAGGAACACATGACTCAAGATTTTAAAATTCTCTTTGCTCAATTTTTTCTTATCATTTTTTAAAAACATGTAATTGATTTTATCTTTCAAAATTATTTAAATTAATTTGAAACTGTATACTAGTACATGACATACACACGCATACATTTACACTTTATATCACCAAGTAGAAACTTAACAGCCACATTATTGAACAGAACCACCTTAATTTACTCAAAAAACTTAAATACTTTGGAATCTCAGGTCCCTTACATCACTGGATCCAAGATTTCCTATTGGGTAGGGAGCAAACTGTAATAAATAATGGTTCTAAATCTACACCAATAAAGGTTAACTCAGGAGTTCCACAAGGAACTGTCCTAGGTCCCTTACTATTTTTAATTTATATAAATGACTTACCCAACAATATCTCAACAGGAACTAAAGTTAGGTTATTTCCGATGATTGTATAATCTATAGACCAATCAAGTCAGAACAAGATAGCAAAATTTTACAAAAAGACTTAGATGAATTAATAAAATGGGAAACGAACTGCAGTATGTCCTTCCACCCAGAAAAATGTCAACTGCTAAGAGTAACAAAGAAAAAGAAACAAATAAATTCAAAATATTTCATTCATGGAAAAAAAATAACCCAAACTAAAGATGCGAAAAACTTAGGAGTCATAATAAATGAGAAACTTTCTTGGAATCCCCATTTCAATAAAGTTATTAAAAAATCAAACAAAACCTTAGGCTTTATAAAAAGAAACTTTTACATATGTAACAAAGATATAAAACTAAAATGCTACCTCGCCCTGGTGAGACCTATACTAGAATATGCATCCTCTGTATGGGACCCATCCAACAAAGAAAATATTGATAAGTTAGAACAAATCCAAAAAAAAAAAAGAGCTGCCAGATTCATTACTGGAGAATATTCAAAACTGACAAGAGTAACACCGTTAGTTAAATCATTAAACCTTGAAACACTAGAGGATAGAAGAACCAAGAGTAAATTAGTAATTATACATAAGGCAATTAATTCTAATCTAGAAATACAACACAAAGATAACCTAATACAACCCTCAAATAGACATAAAGTTAAAAACACCTTTCTTATTCCATATGCAAGAACAAACACAAGTTTTCTTTCTTCCCGTCCGGTATTTGGGCATGGAATGGGTTGTCTGGAGAAACCAGGAAAGCCACCACTTTATCATCTTTTAAAACTCTAGTAAGAATACAGGACTAAACACAAACCATAGAAATACGTAGGACGCAATAATCTTCTGTACAGAAGGAGCGTCTTCAACATATAAGATAAGATAAGAAATGAGGTCCACTATTAATGTTTTGTTAGTTTACTAAATTCTAGGGGAAGTAACAAGGTAAGATGAAAAAGACAGACAAAACATTTACTTTCTACTTAGACTCTATGAAAAGCCTTACATGAAATGCATGTCTTTAACCAGCATTGGAGTCTAAGCGTTTAAATGAACAATTTGAAAACAAATGAAAGGATTTTTAAACTGAACCTAAAAACAAGTTCAGAGATGTGGTAAATAAAACGGCCCTCAAATTATCTTTACTTATAAATGGACCTTTCACTCAAAAATATATTTTTTAAAAGATCACACTGTTAATTCTTTAAAATTTTGTACGTACTTCCAACTTACTTATATCGCCCTATAAATATGTTCCTTTTCCTTTCTGCCTTTCTCAATTTCTCCGTCTCTCTCTTTCTCTCACCCTCACTCCCTCTTTCTCTCACCCTCTCTCTCTCTGTCTCTTACGCAAACACATGCCCCCAGCCCCATCTCCACACACAATTTCAACACGATTTTATGTTTCCATATTTTGAATTCATTCTTTAATTCTAACCTGATGACTCCCAGTTACACAAATAGACAATATTTTTTTAACAAAAAAAATCCTATTATTGCTATTCACAAAAAAAGATTAAGGCAAACTTTTTTTTCTTTTTTTCCAATCATGTGATCAACATTAAATATCTTCAAGGGATCAGACGAATACATTAACTAAGTCTGTAAAATAAGTTTATTTCAACGATTCTAAAATGTTGCCTGATAAACTCACACAGTGTTATGCTTTGTATTCAAAAATCCACATTTTCTTGGCCACTGACAGCGTTTGAACCATCGTAGCCAAGCTTGATAAGGAAGTACACGCTAATGCACTTGTTGTTTGTGTTTGGTGATATGTGAAATTAAAAAGATAACATTCCTCAACTAGACTGTTTCCGAGTCTGAAAAAAACAGTTTGCAATCCATAATTTATTTTTAAAATTAAGAAACCAAAATTCTGATTTGATTTCATAGAAGTAGAAGCTTTAATTTGGAAATGGATTAAGTTAAGTTCTAGTTCTACAGTTAAAAACAAAACAAAACTACAATTTGAAACTCATTTGTTTCATACAAACTGAACTGCACTGAATTCGCCTCTCTACCAAGAATTTTTCTACTCTATAATAATTGTAGAACTCTATAGCTTTCTCTTGCTCCCTTTGCGATCATGGCATCACGTCTTTGTCTTCATTTCGTTTATTTCTTGTGTTCGTTATGAGTATTTTGTATGAATAATTAATATGATTTATATATGTTTTTTTAAAAATTAATCTCTTGATATATGTTTATTCTAAAATCTTGGGGCAATATTTACCACTACATTAAAAAAAACAACCTTAGTGTCTGGAGTTATTTAATAAATTTCAACGATCAACGGCGAGGGGCTGACTAAGCGGGAATGTGACATCCATCGGTCGTCATGTGACATCCATCGGTCGTCATGTGACATCCATCGGTCGTCATGTGACATCCATCGGTCGTCATGTGACATACACACAGACACACACACACATACACACACGAATCACGGTCTTCCACGCAACCAACCAAAGCATCATGTGTGGATAATGCCAATTGACTCTAGTAGAAGAGGCGTCACATCATAACGACTAACCCCATAGACTTCCTCATAGTCTGGCAAGGCCAAATAACGGTAACATACAGAATTTAACAAGATGGTGTCATCCGATGCGGTCTGCACCCCTAGTGCCACCTTTAGTTACTGAAAAAATGTTAAGTGGCAGGGGGGGGGGTGAAAGGCACGATTTAAATAAAACTTTCATGTAAATTTCAGCGATTAAATCCAAGACTTCACGAGGTTAAGCTTTAAAATTTGATTATTGGAAATAAAAATAATAATTTGGTCGACAATATAATTCTAAAACTACAAATTAAAAAAAAAGAACTCATTAAAACTGTTAAAGCTTCTCTCTACAACCCTAACTCTACTCATAAGGTGCTCTTACATAATCTATATTTGTGACGGAATAGTGATCTGTCATTTAGTATGCAATTTTTTTCATTTAACTGAACATAAGGTTTTTGTATTGCTATTAACAGATGGCTAGGAAAGTTTTTTTTAGTATTTGTTGACAAAATATGAATTTAACCTTTGAAAAAAAATCAGCTTTTAGTAACACTTTAACGACCTTACTAAAAAAAACGTAAATACATTGTATAGAAGGAGCGTCTGTAACAGATAAGATAAGATAATGTCCACAATAAAACTTACATATTTATAAAAACAACACGATTTGAACTCTCAATTTTAAAAAAAAAAAATAATAACTTAAACGTCAAACAATTTCTTAGCAAATCATTAGACCAAAAACCTTAATATAATTGTAGAAATTCTTTATATGTCTTGGACATGAAAAAGCCTTAAATCTTTTATATTATAACGCTGTTATATATACTAATTTGACCAGCGATCAGAATTATTTTTTGGTAAACTTTTAATTAATTTATTTACATGATTTCATATGCATACTTAAATTAAAATTTACATAAATCCTTGTTGGGTTTTGATTTTGCATTCTAAGTAAGCGTTTAAAATAGAACAATAAATAATTTTTCAAAGCTGAATCATTGTACAATTGTTACCATTCACATCTATTGGTACCGGAGATTACAGCCGTTCTTTTATTCAGCTCCCTATCTAATAATTTTACTAGTCGACGGTAGCATTTTATTTTAACAAATAAACTAGTAGTAGTTTTAATCTCGTTTCTTATAAATAAACACATAAAAAATTGAATGATCTTTTTTTCAAAAAAAAAAAACAAAAACAAAAACACCCCAGTTTATAAAAAAAAAGGATTTTGTGCAGTTTTTTCTGATTGAAAATTTTTTTAGATCTAGTACAAATATAAGGCTAGTTCAATTATTAAAGGTGTTTATTTTTACGTTGAAATTTGAAAAGAACATTCTTGATTATATTTCTCTGATCCACAACCTTGAAGGAACTAAACACAATTACTGTTTGATTTGTAATTTCTTTGCTTAAAATAAATAGAATTGACGTGCAAGCAGCAACAATATTTTAAATAAGAAAGACCAACGCAGCAAACAATGAGATGAATCAAACTGTCTTGTTTAATGCTTACTATTTGATATTTTTTAAAAGTATAAATAATGACAATGACCTTTAAACTAACTTCTGAGTACAAAAATATAACGAGAAAAGAACTCATGGTATTACTAGGAATCAAGCACCAGTCATTTTCGTTTCGATGTTACATTTATTGTGTGTTGGACTACAAGACTGCACGACCCCAAAGAGTTAGCTGTTGACGGGTGTAGCAGGCAATCACTTCACTGATTACACAGACGTGTTTTATTGGTCAATTAGGCTAAGATAAAACAAAGGCAGAAGAAAAAGAATGTCATGTAGTTATCTCAGGACTTTACCAGTCATGGCTATAAAAATGGCTTCCTACTTGACATAAATTCACCTGTTAACTATTTCTGTGGATTATAAAGTCATGCATGTACTGAAATAACAACAGGACAAAACACACAATTCTGGTATGTTATTTAAATATTTTATAATTCAAAGATATATACTTACCGGAAAAGATCAATGTCGCACACCTTTTCAACAATAGTTAGTAAGCTCTAGACGCAATTATTTTGATGGTAACTACATATTCAGTCATTTTTATCTTTAAAACATTTTTCAATGCTATAGCGTTAATCCTGAGAATACTAAATTCTCTATAGGGATATATACATTTGAAACGATTTACATAATTTATTAACAACTATTCGTATTAAAAGAGAAATAGGAAAAATGAAATTGTGACCAGTTCTAGGACGAGGAAGTGAAGGATAAAATTTCGATATTTAAATTTACCAAGGGCCTTTATTTGATTTAAATTAAATTGTGAGGGGGTGCAATTTTCGGTTTTAACCCTGGAGTATACATAACTATACACATTTTTAAAAAAAAAAAAATAGAGCTAAGAAACTAACAACATGTTATCAGTTCAACTAAAAAATCTGGGACACACCTTAATAATCTCTTCAAGTAGTGCAGAGGTTAAATGCAACTATTCGGCAGAGATAAATTTTTCTACGAGATGGACTAGAAATCGGGTCACTTCAGTTTGAGTTATTTTATAAATATTTCTTTTTAAAACTTTATTTTTTTAAGTACAATGAAAAGATTAATGTGCTTATGGCATTATGGATCCTGGATAGCATAGAGAATATATTTTAGGGCTGCGGAAATTTTCGATTAATTTCTCGATTAATCGGTAAAAAGTTTTATCGATTAAAATTATTTTATTCGACAATATAGCTATTAAAATTAAGGAAAATGTTGTAAATAACGTCATCAATTTATTTATAAATAATTAATTAATTACTGCTTTTTTATGTACAAACTTCTCGATTAAAAAAAATATTATTAAAGTGTAAACTGTAAAAAAAAGCTATTTAAAATGTAAATGATAAAAAAAAAACATTAAAAAATAATTTAATTAACAATAAAAACAATTCAATTCGTTGACATTATATTGAATTACTTATATTTAATTTTTTTTTTTTAAACGTGAAGTGCCTGTTTTTGTTACTTCCCCCAAAATATTTTCAGTTTAATGACATCATACGTCTTATTTTTAGCTTTAATCAAAATTATAGATTAATTAATTAGTCGGTAATTTTTCAAAGTTAACGATTAATTTTAAATTAATCGATAACAGCTCTAATATTTTTATGTCTGTGATAACTGTATATTATGACGACAGAACTTTTGTAAAGATGAAATGATTCGAAAAATACATAAAATAAATCCATCTTGTGACATGGAATGTATAGAACAACCTTTTACCCGCTGAAAAAGTAAAGAAATTAGACGGTAAGTGGGGGATGGTGAAAGAATGATACGGAGAGTTTGGGTTATAAGGTGGAGGGAATAAAAAGGTTTGTGATATAAAGAGTTCTAGAATGATTTGCAAGGCAAAAACATTTCTTTTCTAGAATGATTCCAGGCTTTCTGACCACGTAAAAATTGTATCTTAACCCATAGATATTTTATCGTAGCATAACCGATGGGAAGAGTATTTAGAGGGAAGATAATATCGAGAGAGCAACCTTAATTTTAAGTGACAGACAGACTGCAAAGAGGGAAAGAGAGAGAGAAATAGACTTGCAAAGAGAGGGAGAGAGAAAGAGAGAGATTGGCAAAGATAGAGAGAGAGAAAGAGAGAGACTGAAAGAAAGAGACTAGCAAAAAGAGGGATAGAAATAGAGAGACAGGCAAAGGGTAAGACAGAGAAATAGAGAGAGTGGCAAAGAGAGAGAGAGAGAGAGAGAGAGAAAGAGAGAGTCTGGCAAAGAGACAGAGACTTGCAAAGAGTAAGAGAGAGAGAAAAAACACAGAGAGAGAGTGAGAGAGAGTAAGACATAGAGAGGTAGAGAGAGATAAAGAGAGAGAGAGAGAAAGAGAGAGAGAAAGTAGAACAGTCCGTTACTATATCCCCACCCACATATGTGCTCACAGAACAGTCAAATGAAGTTTCTTATATAATAAAAGACAATTTTATGTCTAGTCATCGATAGCGATTGCCCCCCCCCCTCAGATACTCCCACAGCCAATCAGAAAAATAAAATCCCATTTACTTATTAAACAAGTTAACGCGTACGTACAAAGCGAGTTTTTTAAATAAAATTATTATTTTTATTATTTGTTTTGGTACTCTTTGTGATTTTTAGTCAAAAACTTTGTTTTTAAAGATTATTTATTATAACTATGGTAAACAGTATTTTGGACGTGAGGCACGTTTATGGCCGGTCGAGACAGCTGTTGGAAATGAGGTACAACATGCCATCGAAATGATGGCAGAACGTCCTTGGGCGGGCTTTGTTGCTCAAATCCTAAAAACTGTCTATCTAGGATGTTAAAGTTATAAACTGCTACTAGGGTTACATAAAAATATTGTTGCTTCCTGGGTAGCAAGAAAATTTTGATTAGAAATTATACTGTGAAATATAAACAACGTTTGAAACTTAGATAAAAACATGTTTTATGATAGCTACAGATACTGATGGTATATTGGAATGTATTTTGACATGTTTCGCTAATTTCGATTTTAAATTATTCCCTTCAAAATCTTGAGTTGTAAAGCAACTGTAATGTATGCATTCTGTCATTCAGAGTAGGAGTGAATAGAAAAGTCTTTCTATAACAAGGTATTCTACTTAACGACAAAGCCTCAACTCATAATGGGACACGAATCCAACGCTTTGTCATTTCGAGGAATTATTTGTCTTCTGTGCATTTTGCAAAGTAAGTAAGAATTCTAAATATTACATTGGTTTTTAAAGTCTCATAGATTAAAAAACAAATTTAGATGAAAAGTTAGGAATGAATTTTTGTTGTGATATATAACTAGTAGATTCTTCACGCTTTTCAGTTTGTTGATGAAATAGGCATGAGTTTTTATTTATAGAGTCTTAATTAAATGTATACACCCCTTAAATAATCATAACACCAACATTTATTATAATACAAAAGTATAGAAATTTTCATAAATCACAATACTGTAAACAAATGTAGTTTCGTGTACAATTTTTAACATGACCACTCAGGGATGCTTATTTGAATTAGAGGATCACCCTAAAATATTAATTTAAAATACTTTAAATTTGCATTTTCTTCTGGAAAGTAATTTCGTTTTCTAAATACATACAAGAACATCGGTGCGGAGTAAATCTCCAATAATCTTTTTAAAAGCTTTCGGGTATTGAGTTTTCTGCTTCTAACTAATAGGGGAAATTATTTCAAAGGACCCATATAACGGTGCCCTATTGATACCATTTCGTTTAAGCTCAATTTAAAAGATATGAATTATGTCAGTAATTAATAGAGGCAGAATTAGAAACAGGTTACATTTTGATTAGGAATTAAAATTGCATTAAATGTTAATAAATTAACTTCCATGTTTTTTTTCTTGTGCCAAACTATCTAAATATGTAAAGTAAATAGCCAAATACCCGCGCTTGCCAACTAAAAATTAGGATTACAGTTACCGTACTACACATTCTAAAGACAAATCTGTAAATATAAATTCTCTGCATCGCCCAACCATGCGGGGCACTACGCACGCACGCCGACTCTCTAGCCCTATTAAATGAGTGTATGCAAACAAGCATGACTGATGACCATTGCTGAGGTAAACCATCAACCAATCAGTTATGGTTGGCGAGCAAAGTTGATGGCCAGAGGTGTGGGAAGGATAATCGAGACCAACGATGCTTCTTTAGTTCAGTATTATTGTTCCTTCATATCATTACATGAATTTCGTAGTGTAGAGACTATCACATCCGCCTAGCAGGGGGAAGGCCCTGGATATAAGCCCAGCAGAGAATTTAAAAATAAAATGTATATGTTTTCGACCGTTCCGTTCCCACGTTCTTTTTAAACATGACTTCGCAAAATTTTTGTAAACTTTGTTTCTGAACATTGAGATAACTTCGGCAACGTACTCTCCGGAAAAGTAATCATACAATCTCCTCAACAATACATTCAGTACTTGTATACTTTAGAAGTTGAGTATATGGTGGTGAGGCAGAAATAATCGCAATGTCCGAAATACTTCCCACAAATGTCATCATTCAATTCCGAGAACAACCACAAGTTTACAATCCCGGTCAACATTTGTCTATATACCTGCTCTTTAGTGGTCCTTCCGATCATGGCCATCACGAAGTTCACTGGCCTTTCGTCCATTGACAACATTTGTATGTCCACACCAAATTCTGAGCCACCTTATCAAAATATGGGACATCACCTTGCCACTATCCAGATTAACACGTACAACCGCATTTTTAAAACAGACTTACGGAGCGAACGGATTTCGCCGAAGAACTTCAATCCACCATCTGTATATATATAAGCAGAACAAGCACAAGACGAGTGCAAAAGAGCTTCAATAATGGTTTTCGCCAGGTCGGCCAATCACAGCTTATGGCTTGCAAGCTAGAGTGGTGCAGGGTAGGGGAGCAAGTAGCTAACCGCAGTGCGCATGTTTCGAGACCAGCAATACGTCGGCGGTTCTTCTCCCCTCCTCCGAGGTTCAATCACGGTTTTTTATTTCTTCGCGATGTAGCTTATTTCCGTTTCCCCTTTCATTGAGCAAGTCTACGGCGTATGCTGCGCAGCGGTCGAAATTAGTTGATTTTATTCTAGATAATGATGGATATAACAAATATATTAACTTCACTGTCTTTTCTGTAAGTCTTTTGTGGTCCCTCCGATAAACATAAGTCGGTTTTTTATAAAAGAAAAATATACGTTCGGACGCAGGCCCCCGGGCAATGATAATAAAAAGAAATGTTTCGCCTGTTACCATTGCTAAATTGTAATCAACAACTTCCGAAAGTTTCATGCTCCTACTAAGACGGGAAAAGGAGAATTAATGATTTTCAATCTTTAAATATCTCATATTAGGGGCCGTCTATTAAGTACGTCAAACTATTTTTGACCATTTTTACACCCCTCCCCTGTCACAAACTGTCACAAATCTTGGACCCCCCCCCTTAAAGTACGCTTTCATACACATTGTAATGAACCAACATAAGTTGGAGAAGGACATAACTTCAAATTTCTTGGAGCCGTTAGATTGTACTTGCAAATATAAAATTCGATCTAGAATTGCGTCGCAATTGCAGCAATGACAAAAGGAACCAAAATATGGAACGGCCAAAACATTAGCCTGCCAACGAAGCGTAGGTTTTACAGAGCTCTCGTTAAAACGATTGTCTTTTATGGATGTTAGACCTGGACACTAATGGCAACCACTGAAAACAAGCTGCAGGCATTTGAGAAAAAAATGCATGAGGAAAATTCTCTATATCTCCTATTTAGAACATAAGACCAATGAAAATGTCTGGGACAAAATAAACTCTATTGTGGGTCGTTAAGAAACGATTATAACAATTATGAGAAGTAAGATGGAATGGTCCCATCATGTACTATGACAAATTACCCTAATAAAATTTTAACCTTCAAGGCAAAGTAAAAGAACCTTATCTTGCTACCCATCAACCTATCAGGTCATGCGGTAACGCCTCTCAACAACTCTCTGTCTTTGGTATTGCCCATCAGCTCCGCTATTCTTTTCTTTATCTCCATTGTGCCCCTTACGTCAGTGATCAACATTGTTCCAAAGATTTTTAAATTTAATGTCTTGTTTTAATCTTTCTCCATTTACTACTAATCTACATTCTTAATCTTGGTAGGTTTTCGTTTTGGATATAACCATGACATATTCCCCTCCGCAAAACGGCACTGTTTCTCTTTTTTCCGGGCTGCTATGGGGTCTTATTCTTTTCATGATCATTCTTAACAAGATCTTTAGAACATGGCTCATAAAGCTAATTGTTCTTTGTTCTTCACATTCCACCGCACCTGGCTCTTTGGGTAGTGCTATAAAAATTGATATTTTGAGCTCCTCTTGAATGTATCCTATGTTGAATATATCATTCAAAAGTTTTACTACTGTTACTACTGTATCTATTCCAGTCTCATCTAATGCATATTGGTTCTTCTTTTGTTATTCTATCTGGACCAGGAGGTGTATTGTTTTTTACGCAGAACATGTCCTTCTTGACTTCTGCACTAATTATTGGTGGTCTGTTAATTTTTTATTTCAGGTTTTTATTCCTGTCTATTATTACTAAATAAATATTGTATCCATTCATTCTATCTTCTTATTTAAATGTCTGTATCCATTATTACCATGTTGTACAAATTTGTAACAACGATTCACTATTATTCGTAACTATTTCATATTGTAAATAAATGTCCCAGAGAAATGCAATAGTTATAATCATTATTCATTTACAATTTAGCCACGCCTGGAACGCCATAAAAAAATATTTTTGTTTCAAATGCTTTCCAATTAAAATAGGCCTAAGGATAAAGAAGACCTTATTTTTAAAACATAATTCTCTAGAACATTTAGGAATCAAATAAATGACAAGATAAATACTAAATTCATATTCTTATAATTAATTAGCTCAAACTATTAAAGTATGTCCCATTGAAATTGGTTTTAAAAAAATCAAAGTTCTAAAAAAATTAAATGATATACTTTTTCAGAAAATCCTTGAATAAAGTGAATAGTACAAGTACTTTTCTATTAATTTAGATAGCGCTATTCACCATAAAGAACATAGTTATCTAATTAGACATAATAAGTGACTTCTTTGTTTACGAAATGTAGTGTACTTTTTCTGTATATAAAAAATTGGCAACGGCTCCAAAACTAGTGGATTTAGGTGTTTAATTTCACTCGACTTGTTTACCTGGATTCAGAAGCGTAACTGGATTATCTGCACCCTTGGCGAATTCATTTTTAGCCCCCTTGAGGAACAGTGAAAATACTAAACTATACAGAATAAACAGATAATTGAAGGATAGTCCTCGGTGCCCTCGCCAACTGGCCCGATGCCACGACATTGTTACGCCTGTGTCTATATTGGTCTATTACCCCCTCTATCCATTGGTTATTAATGTTTGAAATAATATTTATATACAGTTCCGAAGAAAAAGTAGCATTAAGGCAAACTGTTGAGTTAAAACTTCTCTAGAACAACATCTGGTATATATGCCAAGATTTCACAATATCTTGTAAAATAACTGGTAACAAATTATAGTTTTTTTAAAATAAGTTTGTAGCCACCCGATCAGAAGTTCAAATTCTTAATGCTTTTAAATATGAGTCATCATCACTTATTTGTGTACTAAGTTCGATGTAGATCTATTCATTATTGTTGGGGCAAATCTAAAAGAAAAAAGAAGAGGTTTTATGTCATTTATCACAGTTTTCTTGGAATTAGGACGGGATTAGATAAAAATCTTAACTAATTTTACCTTCTATTAAATAAATATATTTTCATTAATTTTCCCCAGTATGTGTTTATAAATCACTATAAAGAGTTTTTTTTAAAAATTGACTTTTTTTCCGGGTATTTGTGTTGCTTTGAGTCAATCGCATATCTTAAGGTATAACAATTAGAATTATTTTATCTAAATAATATCTTTCATATGTTGCTGCTGTCATTTCTCAAAGTGTTCCAATTCCAAAACATGCAGAGACAACAACAAATACGCTCAAATAGCAGCGAATGCAACAATGGGAGTTGTCCTGTTCCACATTAAAAAATAATTATACAATTATCAAGTAAAACCATTAAATAATAATCAACTTGTAAACAAAAGTCAATGATATATTTATGCTTTTAATACATTTCAATTAAATAACTTGTCATCTTATTTTTATGATATTTTTGTTACTTTGAGTGGCATCAAACCTGAATTTACCTAAATTTTAACTAAATGTTAAGCCAATATCTTCCAGGTGTTGCTACAGTCACTTCTCAAAGTAACCCAATACCAACCATTAAAACTATATACAGAGACAACAATCGTTACTTTCAAGTACCAGAGGATGCACCACTGGGATTCAACCTATTTCAGCTTGAAGTCACAAACGGTTCTGGTCTGAGGGTTGAGTCTAAGTCCCAATCCGTTAAAGTTAATGTAATTACAGTGATCAGTATCACCGACAGACTGCTAGTTAATGTAACTCTGGCACAGAAATTGGATTACGATGGCGTAAGTGTTTTCTTTAGCCTTTAGAATTTTAATTGCGTAGTGATATTTCATAAATGTTAAAGAAAATATTTTTGCAAAGTTTAATATATTAATTAGAAAACCTGGTATGTATTCACTTTATACAGAATGAATGAAACATAATGAGTAGTAGTTTAGAGTGATTTTGTTTAGAAACAAGCTTAATTAAACTATGGTATAGACCAGTGATTGTGAATATTTTTGGGACCGCGTGCCCAAATTTCAACACAAAAACGAATATTTAATAGCAAATTGCCAACTCTCGTGTCAAACCAGAAAATGGGCGTTTGGCTTTGCAAAACACAACACATTTTTTAACGGTTTAAGAGATTTTTTTTTGTAAAAACCGTAAAAAAACAAACTTTTTCACTATTTATCCTTTATTTATGAGACATAAGCAAAGGTATGTACATTATAATACGCATGGCCTGACAATCCAAAAATCCAAAATTGTATTTATGTCTCATATATAAAGGACTAGCAATTTTACCCGAACTTTGCTGCGGAATTAGGATTTGAGTTAGCGTTAAGAACCCGCGTAACACCAATTCAAAACACCTATTGATTTTAATCTGAATCAAGATGGATATACTAAATATATTAACTTCAACCGTTCTACACAAGAATTTGGAAATTTTAAAGATGCGTTTTTTTCTATAACTCATATTGGAAAAACCTATATTTCGGCAATTGTCAGCCCAGTGAGAGGTGATTTAATCTTACCATCGTCGAAAGAGGGGGTACTCAACAATTTCCCAAAGTTTCAAGCTTCTACCTACACGGAAACTTGGAGAATAGTATTCATTTAGTTTCATATAGTTTCATTTTAGGTGGAAAAAAAAAGGTTTTGGGCCCCCGGCTACCCATGAGTGGAAAATTTTTAAATTTTTATAATTATTTTTCCCTGTCTACCTATACGGGAAATAAGAGAATTATAGATTTTCAATTTTTATAAATTTCATATAAGAAAAAAAGTGTTTTTGGCCCCGGCCGCCATGAGTGTGTATTTCAAAATTCTTTTACACCGACTCTTGCATACACGGAAAATAGGAGAATTAGTGATCAGTTGGTTTTTAAGATAAGAAAAATTATATTGTGGCCCCCGGTCCCCCATTAAAGGAAATTTAACATTCTTTTTTTTTTAATCGGGAGATTGTACTCAACAACTTTCAAAGTTTCATGCTTATACCTACACGGGGAATAAAAAAATCAGTGCTTTTGAGTTTTTATATAGTATATATTTGCAAAAAAATACTACATTTTTGTCCCCTATCCCCAGTAAAGGATATTCGAAATATTTTTCAACCTGCTACCATCCGAATTGTAAATGTATCAACTCCCGAACGTTTTATGTGTCTACCTAGAAGGGAAATAAGACAATTACAGATTTTCAAATTTTATAAATCTCATATAAGGAAAAAGAACGTTTTTGGGGCCCTGGCCCCCTGAGTGTGTATTTCAAAATTCTTTCACACCGACTTTCGTCGTGAGAGGGTACTTAACGATTTCCCAAAGTCTCATGATCCTACCTACACGGAAAATTGGAGAATTAGTGATGAGTCGGTTCTTAATATAAGAAATACTATAATTGGGCCCCCGGCGCTCCATGAGAGGGAATTTTAACTTTCTTCTTTGCCAATTGTGGTCGGGAGCATGTACTCAAAAAATGTCCAGTTTTATGCTTCTACCTAGGGAAATAGGAGAATTCGTGATTTTCAATTTTTATATAGCTCATATAAGGAAAAAAGTTTTTGGGGCCCCAGTCCCATGAGTGGGAAATTTAATTTTAAAAAAAATTATCGTTGGGAACATGAATTCAAAATATTCCCAAAGTTTTATGATTCTATCTACACGGGAAATAGGAAAATTGGTGATTTTCAATTTTTATTGAGTCCATTTAAGGAAAAAAGTAATTTGGGCCCCCAGCCCCACAGAAGCAAACATTTTTTAAATTCTTTTTCGACAGCTTTCGTTGTGAGAGGGTACCCAACAACTTCCCAAAATTTCATGCTCCTAACTACACTAAAAATGGGAGAGTTAGGGATTAGTCGGTATATAATTTTAGAAAAATTATATTTGGGCCCCTAGCCCCCCATGAGAGGGAGTTTTTAAATTAATTTTTTAAATTTTCATCGGGAGCGGGTGCTAAAAAAATGTCCAACGTTTCATCCTTCTACCTATACGGGAAGTAGGAGAATCGGCAGTTTTCAATTTTAAATAGCTCATATAAGGAAAACAAAAGTTTTATGGACCCATGAGTTGGAAATTTAACTTTTTTAAAAAAATTATCATCGAGAGCATGTACTCCAAAAATTTCCAAAGTGTCATGCTATACCTACACGAGAAATAAGAAAGTTTTGTGATTTTCAATTTTATAGAGCCCATATAAGGAAAAAAATGGTTTTGAACCTCGGCTCCACATGAGCGAGATTTTTAAAAATTCTTTTTCTCTAATTTTCGTCATGAGACGGTACCCAACAACTTCCCAAAGCATAGATAAACGTAGGACGCAATAATCTTCTGTACAGAAGGATCATCTGTAACATATACGATAAGATAATACGCATAACACCGCGCGACAGGAACATTTTTAAAAGGTTTTTCAATATAATACGCACCGCGAAATCTAGCACAAACACTATCATGCTACATAGAGATAAATGGAGACATTCTAAAAATTCAATAATTTAATTACCATATATTCGATCCATATCGTCGGCACAAGTCTGTCAGCAAAATTTCAGCTCACTAGTATACGAGGAATAGGATTAAAAATTATAAAAATGTTTTCGGCAAACAATCAAGCAAGGCATCAAGCTATCAAACAGATACAAGAAGAGAGTTTTCATCAATACAATAAACATACTTTATGTTAAGACATGATTGGTTTTGCGTAATTAATGGGATTTATAGCTGTCGTATAAACATTTTGTCAAACCTTGGCTCATTCTTCGTTAAGTGCACATGCAACACTAAGGTTAGATCTACCTGTCAGTCGGTTTCTTGTGTTACATTTGAGTAATTTGATATACTTCAATGCTGAAAATAAAATTTCTTTCGCAAATGATGATCCACACAAAGTAAGAATATCAACCTCAAGTGTTTTCATTTATTTAAAATTACTAGGCCGAATTCCAAACTTTAAGGATTAAAATTTCAACACTATCCAGTGTGCATTCCTGTTTTATCTCTTTACACACAATTTTAGGAAGTTTTGCGCGCAGATCAGAGAATGTTATTTTCCTTGTAGAGCTTTCTTAAAATTCAAATAGCTTCATTTCAAGATATTGTACCTCTTACCATTCTGAGAATGAAAGATCAAGTTCTTCAAATTAAGATTTGGAAAAGGTGTATTTTTTCGAATCTATTAACAATAAATGTATTAAAACTCACGAGCAGTTTGCAATAAATTTGAATTCATTTAGTAAATAGTAAATATAAGTTTCTTCAAAGTTGGCGTAATATTTGCCACACTCAAGTGACATGACTGGCCAAAAAATTGAACCGTCATAATTTTGGTCAATAAATATGCATACAATTTCAACAGCGATGTATGAAAATCTTATATATAGGTTTAGGTCTTATGCCAGTGAGAAAATGCGTTAAATAAGTGAAAAATTCAACAAAAAGACACAAAGAAAATTTAAATTACATAGTATCATTTTTTGTGATATTGATTAAGAAAGTTATATTTAAATCACGTACTGGCAGATAAGGCTCTGCGTGCTGACTGTGACACGCGTGCCATAGGTTTGCATTCAATGGTATATATATTTATGTGTGTATAACTTAATCCCCACCCGTCGCTGTGGCGTTATACCCAATGAAAGGCTTGTGCCTGCCTTACAACCTCATTCTTCTTATTCCTAATCAAATCTTTTCTCCTCTGAGATTGGACGCCAAGTTACTGTAGATCTTTCTCTACATCATCTAGCCATCTAAGCTTAGGTCTTCGTTGAAATCGTTTTCCTCGGGGATTTTGGTGATGCTTTTTCAACTCCTCTGACATTTCTCATTCTTTCAAAGTGTATTTCACAACTTATTTTGCTCATTTTTATTTCCTCAAGCATCGTGAGATCCTGATCCTGTACAGTACATGGTTGGTTTGTATTATCCATCCGTATTCATCCTCTGTAGTTCAATATGTTTCATGACAACTTTCTTGTCCCATGTATTTAACAGGTTTTTTGCAGTTTTTGTTTGCGTCCTAGTTTAACTTGCAGTTACATCTGGTCTGATGAAAATTTTATAAAGAGTTTTTTGTTTTGTTTCTCTTGTAATGTTTTTGCTCTTTAGTTTTTTATGACTACTACAAAGTGTTCTATTCCCGACTGATATTATTATTTTCATTTGGACATAATTTCATTTATTTTATTTATTAGATATCCTTAGAATTTAAATTGTTTTACTTTTTTTTAAAAATCGAGTTCCCTTATTTTTAAGACTTCACCTATCCTTTCTTATCTTAATGAGGTCATGTATTAACTTCTTATCTAATCTTAAATTCCTTGAAATATTCTCATTGAAATTCAACTTTGCATTTTGAGTCGTTCGGTGTTACATTTTTCGTTCATGTCAAATTTTGATATTCCTAACTCCCGCAGAGTATCGAGATACATGTATTTTCTTTTGATGCTGTCATGGTCCCTTTTATAGGCTACATTTTAAATAGAGTTGATGTACCGGTATATTAAATTCGGAGAAATTCTCTAATATGCATTTGATTGTAGAAATCTGATAAGCCGTTGATATATTTAGTCTAAATCCACATCGGTAGTCAGCTCGCTTTTATTCAGCGTATGGGTGTAGATTTTTGGCAATGCTTTTGTTAAATTTTGTAAGAAACATTTAATAGGGAGATTTCTCTGCATTTTATGTACTGAAGTTTGGTGCTTTCTTGTGTATTGGGGTTATTATTCTGTTGATTTGTTATCTTCTTGACAGATCTTAATTATGAGATTATATATCTGAGTGTGAAGTTCTCTTCCTTCATACTTAATAAGTTCTGCTGTGCTTCATTGTATCTTCTCCAGGGGCGTTGTTTTTATATGACTGATGACCCCCTTAGCTTCTTCTAGTGTTGGAGATTTATAAAAGGGTCTGTTCCTCCATGTCATGGTTGGCAATTGTCATCTTGTTTATTGTCTACATTCAACATGTCATTCAAATTTCTCCCATGCAATTTTCTGTTCATAATTATTAATTCTGGCTCTCATAAATTTGTTGTCCCGCATTGTATCCACTCATTTCATCTTTTTATCTCCATTTACATCTCTCAAATGTTTCTCTCTCTTGATAAGTCTTCTATTTCTTTTAGTTTAGCGTTTTCTCAATACCCTTTTTCTTTCTGCACATGTTTGTCGTTGCTCTTTTGTTGTTTGTGTGTGTGTGTGTGTGTGTTTGTTTTTCTGGGTTTTTTTGTAGCTTGATGTTTGGTGCTTTGTTCCTTTCTTTAAAAGTTTTTCTACGTTTATTGTCAAACCAACCAGCTCTCTTGTTAGTTTGTTAGAATCTTACATTTTTTCTTCCTTATCTTAAATACCCTTTTTATATCCTATAACACTGTTTATTTAAGTTTTTTTCGCTATTCACTTCCACATGTGATGTTTCTATTCGTGTTTCTACTTCAAGTTAGGGGGTCTCTAGAAAACTTTTGTTAACCTTATCGTTTCTCTTTTTGATTTCGACAATTCTGAATTATGCTTATTCTCTGCTTGTATATTTAAGTCTTACAAGTAGGTGGTCCGAGTAAGCGTATGCTCCTTAAAACCTTTTTACGTCGTATAAATCAGATCCTTATTGGTTAGATCATGACCATTTTGTTATTCTATTTGGTGAGTTCTAATTATCTTTAAAAAATAATTTTGTGCAGACACATTGTGCTGATAATGTTTTTTTCATAGAGCATTGCATATCAAATATTTACTATCTTTCCAGATGATTCTTAAGGCTCCTGCTCTGAACAAGCTTAAGACATTCCAAGTGGAAACTTAGAACTCTCTCCCATTAGCAAACATATGTCGGTTTCATTTTTTATCTGCCGGATTTTATTTAGATGTTTAACTTTTAAAACGTTAATTTTTCTCCAATAGCCTGGTTGTTAGCTTCGCGCACAACCGTCGGTGGAATTACCTCTAGGTAGCTGCCCTAGTTTTTTGGGTATGGTTTCCTAGCTTTTGTAGATCTTCCTACGTACAACAAGGCAGTATATTGTGATTTTTGCCCGTTCTATGTATTTTATTTCCTGTGTGTTTATCGTGTGGGCTTTTCCTATTCACAACGTGGGGAGACGCTCGATGGTTGATCAGTATTCCCGCAAAAGTATTCCTTAAAATATTATATCTTAATCAATTTTAAATTTAAGAAGAAATGTAGTGAAGATTTTCGCTAATTATTCAGAAAATTAAAATTATGTTTAAAAATCTAATAAAGAAGAATTATTGTTATCATTTATGTTAATAACTATTTAACTACGGTGTATGTTTTTTGGTCAAATGGTAATATTGTTCATTTACAAATTCAAGTGCTTTAAACAATTCTCAATAAATAATATGATTTATTGTTTGGATTTCATTGATTTTGTTTTATATTTTCTTGTTTAGGAGTTTAAGAGTGCAAAACTAATGTTTGAATTTGGAAATTCTGATGTAAGTAGCAAGATATATTTACCCACACGAATGAAGTGGAATTATTACTATTTATTACAATATCACAATGTTTATGATTTAAACCCACACATTAGAGTCTACATGTTTCTATCTGTCTACTTAATGTTATGAATCTTCTGTCTAAAGACAATTGTTCAGTCTTATAAAGAAGAACATTTTTAAAGCATTAAAAACATCAATGATACTTAGCTAGATATAAATAAAAATACTCATTATCATTATATGTTATTATTTCAGTACCAAGGTCTAATTTTCCCAGTAGACATTTACGTTAAGAATATAAATGACGAGATTCCAGTGTTTTTGAATCAGCCTTACCTTATTACTGTTCATGAGGTAAGTTAGCTCTCTTTATTAAACTCTTTAATACAAGGAAGCGATGTTTTGAAAATATGCCCTTCAACAGAAATGTGTGAATAGGACAGCTGCTGGGTATTATAAAGACATTAGTGGCAAGCAATATTGTAACAGAGGCGTAACCAGGATATTTAATGCACAGCGACAAAAAAAAAATTAGCGCCCCTCCTCGCATAATAACAGTCGCCTTCTTTACACAAATTAAATGCTAATATTTCCCGAGGTGTTTTCGGGAGATATCCCTTCCGGTTACATTATAGTTTTCCGTGATAAATTTTAGACCATTGATCTTAATATCGCAAAATTTTTTAAATACTTTCAATTAAAAAAAAAAAAGCATTCAAGAAAAGAAATACATTTAGTATGCATGAATCTACTTTCGAATTCGAGACGGGAAGTTATCTGCAGTTATCTTAGTTGAATTATTATTATGTAACATTTTAAGCCCGATTTTAGCGTCCCTGGACTTTTGTTTTGGGAAAATTTAACCCCTGCCCCCACTTCCGTACACATCTATGAATATATGTAGTCACATTTCGCCCTAATATAGTTTCTTTAGTTTAAATTAATGTATACTATACCAAAAATAATAGACACATGATAGTAATTAATTCACAATAACCGTAGGGTGATACAATCAGCTGATGTATTGACCTAACTAAAGTTATGGCAGTCTCCTCCTATATAGATAGCCTCCATGCCTGGGTAGAAGGAGAAACAAAGTCGATAGGCCAATGGCTCGTAAAAGTAAAAAAACTAAATGTCAACATCTTACATGGAGCATTAAAGTGACTTGAACATGTTAAACTTAAGCTTTTAGGAATTGTTTAGGCGCTATAAAAGTAATAGTATTCCATCACTTAACGCGAAATGAAATGTATAACGCTACAGAGTCACAGACTTTCAAAATTGTAAAATTTTTATAGCTATCTTTAAGTTTTGAAATCATTTTTGTTTAATATGCTTATGTATTAGAAATTCTTTCATGTGTTCACTAATGCTCTTACCTTTAGAATACACCACAAGGAACCACATTGTACACCAAAATTCAAGCGAATGATAGGGATGAAGATGCTAATTTGGCCTATAATTTACATGTAAGTTATCATACTGAATGCATTTTGTTTTTGTGTAAATTTTAACTAAGAAAATGATTTGTTTAACAAAACTAAACATAATTAATTCTCGAAATTCTTCTTACTCCATGCATCTGAAAGCAGGCGTAAGTTATATTTATTTGCGCCACTAACGATACATTTAAATTTAATCGTTACATTTTGTAAAAATAACGAATAAATAATCGAAAATTTTAATTAAAGTCAAGTTACAGACAAAAAATGTAGGATGTCTTAAGTATCACATATTAAACGTTTTTGTTGAAAATCTAAATAACATTTAAATATCTCCTTCATATGTCATATTTTAACCAACTATATAAAAATACAAGTGTGTTAAAATTATTTGGTTCAAGTGAAGAGCGGGTCTAACTGATGTAGCTGCTTTGCAGGAATTGACATTATCGGATATCGGTGTTCATTAAGTTTTCACTATTACAGAGGGTAAAAGGATTCAGCAAATCTCACCTCCATTTTGTAACGTAGTAGTTCATCACAAGAGCTATCTGTCGTCATTTTATATATTTTAGTGTCTTACTTCCAATAATTTGTAAGTGGTTGGTCGATTAATCTTTAAAATAATATTTTTTTTGTTAAAATTTTTTTATCGACTTATTGAGAAATTAATCGTTAATACCAACAGCACTAATATTTATACAAAAGCTTTTTAAAATAAAAGCATCTTCTTTAAAAAATAAGTGTCTTTAAGTTATTTTGAATACGTTTTCTCTCAATATTTACAAAATATTTGAATATGAATTTAATTTATTATTTAACTAATGACAGTAATGTAATTATTTTCAACTTCTATTCTTTAAATATATTTTTATACAGGCTAAAAGTTCAGTAAGTACTTTTTTATATAAATAGTTAAATTTAGTTAATCACTAAACCTAACCCAAACCTTAAAAACTATCACTAAACCTACCCTTAAAATATATCCCTAAACCTAAATTGTCGAAACAAACCATTTAAAAATCGTATTTATTATAAATTAATGTAGCACTGTAGTTAAAAAAAACAAAACAAAAAACACCCAACTATAAATCGAACCCCGGACCTTCGATATAGCGAATGAACGTATCAATATGACCATGCGGACAACCGGACTCAATATTTTTAACTTATTAAAAAAAAGTTACAAGGAATAGCAATAACCGGCATTAGACGAGAGAGTATACATATGTACACAGGGTCGTTTTGACGAGCGAGTAATCACTACCTTCTTTATAAGAATAGTTTCGTGTTTACTTTTAAGAACATTTCTAGTGCAATAAAATTATTTTAAGAACAGTTTTATAACCAAAAGAGAAATAAATTGATAATCCTGAAGAGATTGGTAAATGTATAATCATATTGTGAGTAGATCCCTTATTCTACATATTATATTTTGGCCTGAGACTTAGTCTCTAAAGACCTTGTCTAATACCTGGGCAACCTGCTTCATCTGCTAAACAGTGCCATACAGCACTGTCTTCACGTGGGACCATTTAACCTCCTTAACTTCCCGGCCATGTCTAGTTAACAGGTTTCAGAGACTAGGCTGCAATAACGGCAGTTCGAGTCCCTGTTATGGCCTGTTGAAACATGGGTTAGTTGGGCAGTGTTCTGTTTGCATTTCAGTAAATAAGCTCTGATGTTTGAGACTCAAACTCCACCACTGCTCTAATCGGCATGGCATGGGCATGTTAGCGAATACCCCCCCTGGCAGTCGGATTGTCAGCCCACTCCTGGTACCACTTGTTCCTAAAGCGGTCCATTAGCCAGATCTTTGCCGAAGATAAGTAACTGGAATGTCTAGTTGGGGCTGGGCTACCCCAGTGTTTGCCAGGGAGTCTGCTTTCTCATTGCCGTCAACATTCACGAGGCTCGGGATCCACTGCACTGTCACCTTACCCCCGAGTTTTCGGGCTTATCAACGTCATCTAATATCGTATTCCTAAATCGATCGAGTCACTGGGAGGACGAAAGTTAAGTCGCCTGGTTATGCGTATTACAGTATATTACGGGACATTGAACCATTAGTTTAATTTGCCCTGAAAAAACGGTGACAAGTGCAGTTGGACTTCTCAGATAACATATTATGTGATCTATTGTGCGGGAAATCGAAAAGCGTAAATTCCTATTCGGTCGACTTTAGATGAGAGCAATATGTTACTGCAGAGGCGTCACTAGAGGGGGTAAGGTACGGGGGGGTGGAATGCACCGGGTGACACTATCAGAAGGGTTGACGTTATAATTTAACGTTATATATGTTCCTGTTATTTGGTACTGACATTTACAAAGGAGTTCCATCGGGTAAGTTTTGGTGTAGTGATACCATGATCCACCGCACTGCGTGACACAAACCCCAGTGACACCTCTGTGTTATTGACACATCAAAGATCAATACTTCCCGTCAATGATACTGATGACAGTTCTGAAGTGATGGCATTTGAAATTTATACTCGTGAGCAATTGACTTGGTCCTATTTGTTCCTAATCTACTAGAGGAAGAGATGAGACAATAGAAAGTCGTCCTAGAATTGTAAAAACGGGGCGTCTTTAATTTTGAGACGTTGAAGAGGACATTGACTCTTTGCGTATGCTAAAATACATTGGAAGTTGAATTGTGTGGCAGAGAAGATTTTTCGTCAATATTTTATCAGTCAGAATTCAATGCGATTTTATTCGTTATGAGTTTATCATATCCAGAGGCTTGAAGTTGCAATTGTTCATGGTCTTTTAATATAAATAAGAGAATTCATTTGTGTTTAACTAATTTTGATAAGTCTTTAAAAAGTTCTTTATTTGAGAGCAAGAGTGAAGATGCTAACATAGATTTTCGTGGTACAAATCTCAAGTGGTTTATAGATTTAACATCATTATTGAATGTGTTCAACAACAAGTTACAAGAGCAAGGGCTTGTTGAAGAATTTACTGGCAAGTCCAGACTTTTCAGGTAAACCTCAGCTATTTTCCAACAAGCGGCTACGTATGGACCCGAGAACACCACACGAATGTCACGACTAATTTGATCACCTGTCTTTATATGAACCCGTCCATATTTTGAATTGTTGCTGATAAATATGCAGCACAATTTAATGGTTGATTACTTTAATTTGCAAAAAATATCGAAAATACTTGTAGAAGGCATTTTGAACATTTTCATTTACAAGGACGTAGATGAGGACTATAGGACAAAGTTCATAATTTCACAAGACGATGCCACGATTACACTGAATGGCAGTCTGGACTATGAGTCTAATCGATTCTACCAGTTCATTGTTAATGTGACGGTAAGTGTTTAATAAAACATCAGTCAATTATCTTCTAATCATATGAATGTTCATAATAGAAAGAGGCAATTAAAAATAATAATAATAATAATAAATTAATTATGAAATTAAAAAAAAAAAAACACTTAAATTATCCAGGTTACACGATGCATAGAAACACAAAAATTATCTTTCTCTTGTTTATTAAGTATATCATTACATTTAAAATTTGTTCTTTTTATAATTGGCTGAATAAGTTGATAATTATTATATTCAACTAATTTCTAAATAAGATTAAATGTTTAAAACGTGTCAATGAGCTGGGAGGACGTGCTATAGACAGCAGACAAAAACAGTCTTATTTCAGAACATGTCGTTACACTTCAGTTTTGCTATTTAGTCCATAAATGGTCTATGCTGTAAGATTCATTTAAAATTTGTATATTTATCTACAGGATTCTGTACATGAAGTATCAACTGATGTATTCATCACAGTCTCAGACATACAAGACACACCTCCAGAATTCATTCGGGCACCATTTCATGCCACGGTGGAGGAGAATACTGACCCAGTATGTTCTAATTTATTATATTTTAAATAATAATCTGTTTAAAAAGCGAACATTTTTAAAATGATAACATATAATCAATTATACTTAAGATTACTCTTTGATTAGGCTCAAAGATGACAGTCCAGCAGGTCGAATCTGATAACAGAAGTTGAAAGGGCGGCGAGGGGCATAATAATCGAACAAGTTATCATATGGTTCGAAACTCAATATTTTATATTGAATGAACATGCCAACCACTTCTAGTGTGCTATGATGTTTTTTAATTACGTATATGTAATACTTGATTTTGAAATATAAAATATTGCGCTTGAATAAAAGACACTTTCGCCGTGATATTGAAAGAGTGAAGTTGTATTAAGTTTGGATCAGGCTCTACTTGTCTGTTGGTTATGTTCTATGAAAGAAATTAATGCATAGTCCCAGTGGCGTAGCTAGAGATTTTGCCGCCCGGGGCGGTCTCCAATTTTACCGCCCTTTTAGGGGAGTCCACAAATGACGTCACACATGTTAGGGGAATGGGTGTCACACATTTGAATTCAAATCAAAACGCGCAAATTTACATAAAAGTTCCACTTATATATATAATTACATGTTTTCACACGTGTTACGATGTAAGAGTGCAGCCTTACACTAAAAAATATTTAAATGAAAAAAAATGATTGGAAATATGCTCATTTTGAAATAGAAAATAAGGCTTTTATGCGGGGGGGGGGGGGGGGGGGG
>MUZC01000042.1:101847-153091 GCA_002072015.1 Radix auricularia
GGGGGTAGGCACTTTGTCATGTCACATTGAAGAAGGGGTCTACTAAGTTTTCGTGACGACGTGTGACCATGGGGGCAGGGGGTGAATTATCAGCCAAATACGCGTGACGTCATTTGAAAACGGCCACGTAAGTCAATCGTATGATGGTTTTGATAAATTAATAAACATTAATAAATAATTGTAATGGAAAGAAAGTACATTATAAAAGTAAAAGGTATGGAATATGTTAACCATTACATGCCATATTTATGTAAGCATTAAAAAAAAGAGGCCGAATAAGATGATATACTTATAAGTACACATTAAAAAAAATACAAGATGCTTTTGTTAAAGGCCACAAGAAAGTTTTTGAGACTAAGTTATTCCACATTTACACCCAAAATTATTAACAATTGATATGCTTTTATTTTGTATTTATAAATATATTATTTCTTTTATAAACAAGGAAATTGTATACATTAGTATGTACAAATATTTATAAATTTACTTACCTAACTTTCATAATAGAGAAATCGTGTATTATGTTATCAAAATTTAAATTATTAGTAATGTCTTGTTCAATCTTAGACAATATTGCAAGATTTTGTAGTCTTAAATCACTCACTGTTGAACGAAATTAATTTTTTTTTTTTTAATCAACTGTTGTTTGGAGAAGCTCCTTTGACAACTAGCTACGCTGATAGCAATTGTTGAAAACATTCTTATCAAAATTATAATATTGGCTAAAGAATTTTCCAATCTATATTATTTAATATATTTTAATAGATCAAGGGCGCATTCCCCCCACCCTGTTTTTCAAACATAAAGCCTCATCTTGTAGTGTAGTGCAGGGCTGGTCTTAAGCCACTGCCACCTATGCGGCGCAGTGGGTTCACGCTTTCAAGTGCCCCACCTATCTTAATTTTCACTTATTACCCTTATTAATACCTTATCCCTACCCAAACTGTGCCCCGCGCATCCATTTTCGCATACTAAGTTGCATAAGGCCCCGCAATTGCAAAGACTGGCCTATGCACAGCCATAAAAACCTGGAACCTTTTTCGTTCAATTCGAACTGGTTTTTTTTAAATGTTTTTTTTTTTTTTTGTTAAGGGTAATAAAGAAATGCATTTGATGGTTACAATTTTCAATTGGTAGATTACATGATATTCTAGACGAATATTTTCTTGCAAGGACATGCAACTCATCAGTGGGTTCTATTACTTTCTTTTATAATTACATCTATGGATAAAAACATTTCTCGTTGTACGACTTCCTCTAAAGATAGAACCCCGTCTCCTGAATTTTCTCCACTCACACTTTTTCTTCTTCCAGCACGGCGTTTTTAGAATCTATCTCAGCGCTCTGTATTAGCACATGAAATGGGTTGGCATTATTTATTTGAAAGAAAACGGGTTCCCATAAATTGATATACTTTAGAAAAGAAAAATGTCGCAATGAACTGAGTAAAATTCCGGCATCTGATCTCGTTTTACTAGTCACTAATTCACGTGTCAATTTTTTCCAAGACGTTTAAAAAATTTAAATATGTCATTTTCGAAATTATTTATGTTATAGCGATGTTTATTAAAGGATAAATTCGAATATTTTCACGTTCTTGCGCTAAATCTTAATAATTTTCCATTAAATAAAAAAAACATTAAATTATTTAACTACTGCTTTAATTGGATAGATGTAGAATTTTTAATAAATAACATTTTTTAAAAATGAAAAACACAAATTATATGTGCTAGTGCTACTATAATGCAATAGAAACAAAAAACATTTAATTTTCAGTAAGTTAACTTAAAATAATTTTCTAAAACTGAAACTTTAATGTAAATTACTACTTTTAAGTTAAACACGATATTTGAAGCTCAATGTCATGTAGCTAAGTCAAGTACTTGTTAGCGCATCATGCTGCACATGTCGAAATTCCACGCAAAAACTGTTGTGAGTCGTGGTAATACTAATAGTACATATTATTTGGCCCAGTGGTTGATGTGTTGTTTATAATAGCGCCATTTGTGACGCATACCGCTTAATTTTCCAAACAAATAAATTCTTTCTTGTTTTTCACCGATTTTTAATTTTTGAACTGGTTTGCGTTAGTTATAAAAACCATTTTGTAATCAAACAGATGTTGCGTGAATCCGTTAATTAACAATAGAAATTAAAAGTATTTTTGTTTCACCTTGGCTTCTCCCCTTCAAAAGAAAAAGGCGGTTGTCGGAAATGGCTCCATTTTTCAAATAAATGCCCATAAATGCCACCCTTAAGTTTAGTGCCGCCCGGGGCGGACCGCCCCCACCGCCGCCCCCCCCTAGCTACGCCACTGTTTAGTCCAAACCAAGAAAACTTTGTAACACAGCTTTCCCAGCAATTAACGCATTTTTAGTGCTATCTTTTATAATTGTAATTAAGACAAATTAAGTCATTGATGAAAATCTAGTTATATTCTATTGTAATTCTAACTAAAATGTTTGCTCTGTACTTGATAAACATATTTCTAAGCATTTAACCTTAAACTTATCTTTAATTAGAAAACATCATTATTGACTATCAAAGCAGAAGATGGCGATAGAGGAGCTCCCAACTCCATTATGTTTAGGATCATCACAGGTTCTGGTAAGCATTTCATAATGTTAATCCATATGAAAAAAAATTGAATGCTCTTAAATAATTTTTTTAAAAAGAACATTAACAATGGGATAATTAAGTAGCAATAATTGTTTAAAGCCTTATAGATTCACCTTTAAACATTTTCAAAGCAGTTCTTCTTTTCCAATTGACTAAAGAAGGTCTTCAATATTTAATTTTCAGAAATTATCTTTTAATAATTTATTTAGTCATTGAGCTTTTCATTATTTACAAATTATAATTTTTAAAAATATAAGAAACGTTTATTCAGACTCATTTGATCTACATAATAATTGCACATAAAAAGGCAGCATAACAATGTTGTTTTAAAAGAATTCAGAGACATAATTATTGTACTTTTGTGTTAAAATTACATAAAATGCATACATTTACTTGAAATTTAGTTTTAAACATAATGTAGAATGACTCTAACATAATTAGCCTACTTTTCAATATATATGGTGTATATGGCTCTCTAAACAAAAAGCTTCCCGACCCCTGCCCTAGAGTATGCTGGGCCCAAGGCAGGGACATGGTGAGGGGGCCCCGGGTCCATGGCATCAGAGAAGTAAGAGCTATGAAAAAAATGTATTTCTACATATATTAAAATTATGGGAAATACAAAATTAAATAACTTAACTTTTTACTCTACAGCAGCAAAGACACATCAGTATTATAGTTTTATTTATTAAAATATTTCAATTGAAGATCCTGAAACTCAAAAAACCAATGTTAATACTTAAAATGTTTAATAAATTAAAAACGTAACATCTCACGAGAAAATAAATTTTGCTGTGAAATAATATACGTGTAGAAACAGCCAGGGAATATTAGAATTTTTTAATTTTTTTTTTAAAGGCTAAGAAAAAAAAAGTTCAAACATCGTATTGAAGGGGGTGGGTTCTAAGTTTTTGTGATGAAGTGTGACCTTTCCTTATCCATCAATGAATCAATGTGCATCAACAAAATGAGCTTGTTTTCAATTCGCTTTCCGTAGGAGTGAGCATACATTTCATAAATTTATATTATATCCTTCGTATTTGTTCCTGCAAACCCAGATCAAATTTTGCCAGCAACTCGTCGAACCCCCAAAAATGCCCATTTTGTGCCTGATATAATTTAATCGACTGATTAACGAAAAGTCAAGTGCTCAGGAAGATATTGGACAATGGGCTAACAATGGCCACGAGACGTTAAAATGCACTATTACTATGACTAAGACTATGAGTCACTATGCAAACCAGCGTTTTAACTGTTGATTAATTGTTTGGCTTTGCTTTTCAATTGCTCATCTTTTGTTGTTTAACAACATTTTTAAAAACATTTTAAATAATTGAATTTCTAAAGATTTCTGTTACTGGTATATATTATATATATATTTTTTTTTTAATCGTTCCAGAAACATGCCCTGGACTTTTCGAGGTGGACACACGTTCAGGGGAAATAACATCTACATCTGTGCTAGACCGTGATGATGGGGATGTTTTTAATAATAGTGGCGTTTGTAGCTTTACAGTAGAGGTTAGGCTGTAAAATACATTCATTTAAAATGTTAACTATTTTTATTTGTTATAGTTTTCAGTAACCTTTCTGGCAAAGAGAAACAGATGCGATCAATTAAATTTAATTGTTGAATATTACTGATTAAAACTAATATAAAATGTAATTTTAAAATAATAATATAAATTATCATTTTATTATTATTATTAGTTTTAAAAAAGTATTTACAATTTCTAAAAACCATTCTAGGCAGTAGAAGGCTCTGAGCACCCCCAAGGATCAAGCACAAGTAGAAGCTCATCTCAAACTATTGTAACTATCACTATAACTGATGAAGATGACAACATTCCCCTGTTTTCAGCAAACAACTTTTCTGCTATAATTGATGAAAACACCCAACAAGGTGTCCCTATCACAACATCAACGCCAATTGTAGTTAATGATAAAGATCAGGTACGGAGGCATGATAACTATAAAACAATGTCTTTAATACGTAGTTAACCTCATTTAGAAATAAAAATGTTTTTATAAAATGTTTAAGATCACAATAATAATGTTGCGTTAACACTTTATTGTGTTTTTAATTCCTTTTTTAATTCAATCAATTTTTCTATTTACTTAGGGAAACAATGCTAAATTTGAAATAAAAGTAACAAATCTACCAAATATATTTGAAGTAAGTCCATCCATTGTTCAAACAACATCAGAAATCTTGATAAGAGTGAAGAATTCAACTTACCTAGATTATGAAGAGAGACAGTTTATAGAAATAGAGGTGAGTACTTATTTAATGATGAAAAGTTTGTAACTAAGTTTGGAAGTAACTTATTCTTGATTGAAAAGACTTGGAATAAAAATAGTCTATTTAAATGCTTTAACTAACATTTTGAATTTTGGGATTGTCATGGGATGTGTATTATAATGAACATTATTTTAGTTATGTCTCGTATATGAAGGATTTATAGTCCAAAATGTAGTTTTTACTGGTTTAAAAAAAATATCGCTTTGTATATTTATGGAAACGTTTGTTTAATTTAAATTATTGAAAAAAGAATTTTTGAAAAGAACATCTTGACATTTAAGATTTAACGTCTTCCTTTTTTTCTGTTTCCAAAACTCATAGCTTGAAGCAAAGTCTGTAAATGCTGCTCTAACTACAAAAAGCTCCAAAGCTAGCATTGCTATAAATCTAAAAAATAAAAATGACAACTCTCCAGTTTTCACGAATTTCACAACCTCTATTTCTGTGGAAGAAAACAAACAGGATTTTAAAATCATGACGATTTCGGTAATGTATTATTTTTCAGATGTTATTTTGTTTATCTTGATTAGTTCCTATTGCCACTATTGCTATCATTATCATCATTTTATATCCAAAAATAACTCAAGTGTTTTCTATTCAAATTGGGATACATCTATAGCAGAATATTTTTTCCCTCACAAAATAACCTCTAATATTTACAGTTAAAACTGGTTATGAAATAGAAAACTTATGAAGTAAAAACAATTTTCTTTCTCTTATTAACAAAACAAAAAAAAAAAGAAGAAAAAATTCCTGGTCTATGTTATAAGCAATTATTTTAAAGTTAAAAAAAAATAATTAATTTTATTTTTTCAGCTTTAAAAAATAAAAAAATGTCTTCCTCTTTGCTGCAAATTTGTTCAGAAATAATTCTAAAATAGAAACAAATAAATTTAGCCTTAGTTATTAACCCCATTTGTTTTTCTTTGGAGATACCTATTTTTTAATTTATAAAATTGTTATAATTTTTTCATATTTTAGTGACTTAATACTTAATGAAATTGAAAACAATATTATTTCTGCTATTTAATTTACTTTTTATAAGATGGCTCTTTAATATCATATAATTTGTTTAATATATTTTAAGAATCATTCGGATAGTTCAAATAATTCCGTAGGAATTTGTTATTGTAATAATCATCATTTAATTTTTGACATAATAAGTTGATTAAATTTTTTTTAATAGGCAACAGATAATGATCGAAATGATGATGGTCTAAACTTTGGAACAGTTACCTACTCCTTGGGTGGATTAGATCAAAAGTAAACAGACTAAATAACCAGCTTCAATCTTGACTTAGATTTTACTAAATGTACAATTTAGATAGAGTAATGTCATTATATTATTATTAGGAATGTGAATGATTAATTAAAATTAATTGTTAACTTTTGAAAAATTAACAATTAATTAATAGATAATTTTGATTAAAGCAAGAAATTAAAATTTATGAAATCATGAGTAACACTTATTAAATATTCTTGTTGAAAATCTAAATAACACTGGAATCTTTCCTTTATGTGTCATCTTTTAACCAATTACGCAAAAAAAGAGATGTATTGATATTAATTGGTATAAGTGATGAGCGAATCTAATTGACAATATAACCAGCCAAGCTGCACAAAAATTCACATGGCACTGAGGGAACTGGTATGCTCAAAACGGTCTTGGCAAGGAATGACATTTTTGGATATCGGTGTTCATTAATTTACCACAATTGTAGAGGGTTAATGGATTTAGAAACTTTTATCTCCATTTTATAACACAGGAAATTATCACAAGAGCTGTCGTCATTTTCTGTCTCTGAGTCAGACTCTTTTACTGCCTTAGCCTTAGCTTGATACGCTTTTCATTTGTTTTGATAAGTAGGCAAAGTGTTAGAACCATGGTATTGGTAGGCAAACTTTGTCAAGATTTTGAACATTCCCGTCGGTCAATAGTTTAAAAATTTAAAACCAGAATGCTTGTGTAATCATCATGAAATTGGTTATTATTTATCGCGGCTTTTTAAAAAAAATATTTTTAGCGCATTTTCGAGAAGTCGAAATGCGCTATTGTATCCGTTTTGTCCGTCTGTCCGTCCGTCCGTCTGTCATCACCTTAGATCTCAGCATCCATTAGTCCTAGACCCATGATGTATATATGTTTTTTGTATGTCCTGACCTGCCATTTGTGCATCAACACTCAGTTACTCGATCCGACCTCTTGTAGTGGCAGTAGAGCTCCTGGAAGTATGAAAGTCCTAGTCCCATGATGTATATATCACTAGAGTTCCTACCACCTCCAACACACAAGAGTTCCTACCACCGCCAACACACAAGAGTTCCTACCACCACCAACACACAAGAGTTCCTAAAAATTAATAAAAATATGTCTAAAATCTAAACACAATTACTGATAACTACATAATGCTGATATCTAACATAAGTACTGATACATAATACGAAAATGCGCTAACACGTCCTGAGTCCAAAAAGGGACCAGGCTTAACATGATTTTTTTTTTTACTTTTTGACTTCCAATAAATTGTAAGTGATGGGTCAATTAATCATTAAATAATAATATAATTGTTAATATTTTTACATTTTGTTTTAGCTTTGAACTCAATAACAAAACAGGAGAGCTAAAAGTGAAAGCTAATGCTAACCTAGACAGAGAGACACAAGATTTGTATTACTTAACAATCATAGCAGAAGATGGAGGAAACAATAAGGTAAAATTAACATGCATTCTTAAACAATCATATAAATATCACAAATAAATTCAAATTTAAAAAAATTTAAGAACTAAATGTTTCTAACTTTACTTTTCAAAAATTAATTTACTTAACAAACTTAATATTTATATCCTGTTTTCTTTTTTAAAATTTAAATTAAAAAGAAAGTTTTTCTTACAATATTTGTTTTTTCAATAATGACATTATAATGATTCTGAAGTTGCCAGGGAAAAAAATGTCCTTTGTTGAAATTTTTTTACAATTAACATATATTTATTTTAATTCACTTTTGAGAATTTGTTTTTTGTTTTGTCGATATGTATAATAATAATTATATTTACATATTGGTGACTAAGTTCAAGAATCATAAAATAAATTAAAAGTTTACATAGAGCTTTGAACACTTAAATTTCTCAATTAAAATAATCTCTTATTTCTAGTTTTATATTATAACATCCTTCTCTTATCTGTTACGTCGTTGTCTGGGTTATTTGTTATGACCAAACGGACAGGTCAACTCAAGATATAACACCAACACTCTTGAACATCTATAACTTTAATAACAGCAAGTTGAAAGTTCCTCCATTTACAAACACGATCTCTCTCTCGCTCACAACAACTGCCTCTTCCCTATGTCACGTTCACACTATTACGTCAACCTCTTTCTTACCGTGCGCACAGCACTGCACCAAACACAAGTAACAACATTGACAGGTCAGGGAAAACCCAATAACTCTATAATGTTTCCCTGACATCATCCTTTTTGTCTAAACTATTTTTTTAAAAATTATTATTTATTTTTTTTTACAACAGGTGACAACACAGGTGAATATAAAAATTACTGATGTGAATGATTATCACCCTTCCTTTGTGACTGATGATTACCAGACATCTCTTCAAGAGAATTCAAACAACTTTAGTCGCAGCCTTAAAATTCATGTAAGAGTTTAGTAATCAAACTCATTTGAATTGAAAACAATTAATTTTGATTATTACACTGAATTGAATTTTCTTTTAAATTATGTTTAAAAAATTTTAGTTAAGGTCAAAATGTATTGATAGATGTCTTAAAAATTCTTTTCTCACAAATGTTAGATAAATATCATTTTTATTAACAAAATTGTAATTGTAGCCTAATATTTTTTTAACCAGGCTACTGACAGTGATGAACCAGGAAATGCCAACTCTGCAATAGAATATTCTATTTTAAGTTCCATACCTTCAGGCTTACATGTATACTTTCGGTAGGTAAAATTAATCTTTCGAAATTTTGATTTAAAATTTAATATGTTTAAAATGGAAATGAACTTTTAAAATGCATTAAACAATGCAAAACAATAGGTGGGGAAATAAATGGCATTTACATGTACATTCATCACTTAGATAATACTCAAAATTTGCACTAATATGCATCATTATTTACTTATTTAGGATCAAATATTGGGTAAATTGAATGTTACATAATATACAGCTTCAGACTTGGATCCAATATTGTTTAACATATTAGTTACATGTTACCATGATCTTGCAAATGTGGTTGTATAGTATAAATAAAATCGTTTATTTATTTTAAAATTTCTATATTTTCTCAGACTAAAATAAAGTTTAGTATTAGTAAAACTATTTATTAGGGCTGCGGAAATTACCAATTAATTTCTCGATCATTCAGTAAAACATTTTATCAATTAAAATTATTTTAATCGATAAAATAGTGATTAAATTGAAAGAGGTTGTTTTAAATAATTTTTCGGACTTATTAATCAATTATTACTTATACTTATAAATAATTAAAAATAGTTTGCTTTCTTTACGTAAAAACTTCTCAATTAAGAAAAAAGATTTTTAAAGTGTAACCTTTAAAATAAGCTCTTATATTTAATTTAAAATATGTTATTTGCCTTTTTTGTTACTTCCCTTGAAATTTTCAATTTAATGAGGTCATACATCTTATTTTTAGCTTAATCAAAATTATTGATTAATTATTCGGTAATTTTTGAAAAGTTAAAAATTAAATTTAAATTAATCGATAGCAGCCCTTCTATTTATATTTCTTTTTGAGTGTTTTCTCAACAATATTATCATTCATCAGATTTTTTAAAATGTCTAGGTTATTTCAGATGATTTTCATATATGGTCTGAAGTTATAAAAATGAGATTGATGACATGGAAATTTGGTTTATTTCCACAAATCGCTATACTTACTTTTGAATTTTCTTAACCCTAAGTGGTATTGCATCCAATTAAGAAATATTATGCAGAAGGTATTGACACAGGGTATGAAAATAAACCTGGAAACAATCAGTTACGGACTTTTATCCTCTTGTGAACCAGATTTCATTTACAAACGGTACAAATCAGTATCTCATGTAATAAAACCCTTTTGTTAATAGTAGGATATCAAGATTAAGAACCATCAAGGTATATTTTTTAGAACCGTAATATGTTGGAATGCATTTATTTGGACACTAAAAGTTGAAAAAAAAATATTGAAACTTTTAATAAAGAAAACTTATTTTTAAATTTAAATTCAGTTTTAATTATGCTGGAAATGGTAACACACAAGGCAAAAGATCTCAAAAAAAAATTGGGTCCTAAAGGAAAAGGTAATAGAATCTGAGAAATGGATGGCATAGGGAAATTCACATTAATCAAAAGTTCAAATGAATGTATTTTGCTTTATTACGAAATAAATTTTGACTATATTTTACTAAGGAGTGTAATTTTGTGGATGGTCCCCAATCTTGATGGTAACTGAATCTAAGTAAAATAACAAAAGAACTTATTCTCCAATGGATATCAGGCCATGATGTGGAACTTGAAGGAAATGGCACAGCGGACTCCCTGGCACAAAATGGAGGCAAATAAAAACCAAACAGACCAATCCCTACACCACAAAGTAATCAATGCGTTTATCAAAATCAGTGAAGCAGAAAGATGGTCCACACCCAAAATAAACCACCCTAAAAGCGATGCATTCTTTAAACTCCCTGCAAATCTCAAAACATCATTTTCAGGCCAAGGACAGGCCACAATAAATTTAGGCAGCACATGTTCCGCAAACTTTGAATTTTAGATAGCAAAATGTGCCCCTTTGGGACAGCAGCAGAAAATACTGAACATGTGCTTCAAAACAGCCCTCTCCATACCCGAACAGCCATATGGCCCCAGGAAGCTCCATGATAAACTATATGGTAGACTGAACCAGTTGACAGCCAGAGCACAGATCATCCCAGTTATGGGGATTGTGGTCTAAATCCACCTTCAAAAAGATTTTGAGAATGCAGAAGAAGAAATAAAAAATTGTTTTCAAAATTAAATCTCAGACAAATTCATTTTTTATACATTTTTATAACTTTGTAACTCTAAAAGATTTGTAAAATTTTAAGTTTCAATAATAAATTTAATATTTCTAACACTTGGTGTATTTATATCATGCTTTTTTAGCATTGATCCTACCTCGGGTGTTCTAACTGTTGCAAGCGCCTTGGATTATGAACATAATTTTTCACAAGGACAAGATGGAAAAATTGTTCTCACTGTCATGGCTAAAGACAAGGGTTCTCCTCCCTTAAACTATACTGTGGAAGCAATTGTTATGTTGCAGGTAGTACAAAGATAATTAAACTAAATTGATTATTGTTTTGAGAGCTTTTAGATAGATTTAAAAAACTTTCTTTGTTAGATTCACTTACAAAATTTTATTTTTCTTCAGGATGTCAATGACCATAATCCAATTTGTAATAATACATTTAATTTAACAGTACCAGAAAATGAGAATAAATGTAAGTATATCAATTTTTAACTAAAAATATTCATATTAAATTAATCAGATTTTTTGTTAGATATGAGATCATTAGCTGCTACGAAAATTACATTTTAAATTATAATATGACTGTACGAATTTATAAAGCTTATCACTTATATAATAAAAAAAAAACTGTGTTATAATCTATTATGAATTCCTTTTCATACAAAATATTTATAAAAATTATAGCAAAAACATTTTTTTTTAAATTAACAAATGGTATAAATATGTCTTTGGGAAAAGTTAATCTTTTAATCCACCATAATAAGCATGCAATTTTAATCTACTAAAAAGTTTTAAGCCCTTTCATTTTTATAATACTTAGGAATATGTACAGTCTTTTTGGAAGACATAGGCATAGGCATAGGCTAACACTGACTAGGCTTAGTCCTAATAATTTAGTCTTAATTAACGTAGACGACGACTACAGAGTTGTCGACAGTCGTCGTAGTCAGTCGTAGTACTCTTACTCTTAGTAGTCATAGTATTCTTGACTCTAAGTCTTAGTAGTTAGTAGTGTCTTAGCCTTCCAGAAAGTATGCCATTTTTTAAAGCATACTGCTTTATAAGCTTAAAAAACTTCCAGTTGCTGAACCAAGTCTATAGACCCTACACTAGCCAGAAGCAAAAAAGAAACATATTGCAAAAATTCAGCCTTTCAAATGCCTTTATTAGATACTACAGTAATAGCAGTTCTAGTTCTAGAGATTAAAAAAATAGTGAACAATCAAAACTTCGTTTGTTCACTTTTGGTTGTGATGCAGACAAGAATCATCACAAGAATGTATCAAGAAATATTTCAGATTCTCATGGAAGGCATGGGCATGACCACAAAAAGCAGATAGAATTAGGTATATTACTTGATGTGGATGATGTTCTTGCCAAAGGAAACTTTCTACTTGAGCCAGCAAAAAAGGCAGTGGCAAAGCTGAAAGATTCTGAAGGAAATCTTAAAGTACCTGTGGCATTTGTAACCAATTCAAGCAGCAGAAGTCTTGATACAGCTAGCCAGATTGGAAATTGCTTTGATATTACTGTACTTTCTGAGCATGTTATCGTTGTTCAAACTCCTGTCAAATTACTACAAGAATTCCATCAACAGCACACTTTAGTCATTGGTCAGGAACACAAGCGCGAGATTGCACATGATCTTGGCTTTAAAAATGTCTGCACCATTGAAGATCTAAAAGAGGCTTATCCGCTCCTGGATATGGTTGACCATAAAAACAGAATCAAAATAGCATCTCAGGAGTTTGAGGAGTACAGAGTGAACCCTTATTTTCCTAAATTTGATGTGATTCTTGTGATTGGAGAAACTTGTCAATGGGAAACAGATTTGCAGATCCTACTTGACCTGTTGCTGACCAAAGGTGAGCCAAACAAGCCACTGAAAGATCTGCTTGAAGTATCTCAAGTCTCAGTCATTGCTTACAATATGGATCCGGTGTACAGCACAGAAGCTAGCATGCCGCACTAATGGCGCTTTCCTCTTGTGTCTTGAAACACTTTACAAGAAAATTACTGGAAAAGAACTGGCCTACAAAAACCTTGTGGGAAAGCCGTGTAAAATAACATACAGATATGCTGAGCATACAATTTCCAAGATTGCCAAGCAAATGGGAATCATTCAACCAATCAAACGCCTTTATTTCTTGGGTTTTACAATTGTTTTCTCACCATTAGTTACAACTCAAATGTTGACATTGTTGGTGCCAACTTGTACAACCGCTACATCAAAAGACAACAGACAAACACAAAATCTGTTAACATGCCTGCTTCTCGGCTGTTTCCTGGTATTTTGGTTGGCACTGGCGTGTAACGGTACAGGCCTGCAGAGGAAATCACTGAGTTGATCATGGCCATAGAGACTTTGAAAATGAGCCCGATCTCTCCAGGCCGCATAAGTTTGTTCCTGATGTCAATGAGGGAATAGATTTCATCTTTGGAAAAAAAGGCATGTAATGTAATAACAATTTCAGTTGAACTTTTTGTTCTGATTTGTTGCTTGGAACCTACAAATGTTAACATTGATATTAAATTATTGACTCAGGGCTATTTTGAGAATTTCTGAAGTATATTATGAATTGAATGTGACTAATTGCCAGTCTATATGAGTTAGTTAGTTAGTTAGTTATTTCCTCTCGGGCCGAAGACGGCACTTAGGGCAGAGGTCATGGATTTCCATTTTTGACGATCCGTTGCTAATTGTATCAAGTCCTGGTTATTTCTTAGACCCATGGTTGAGCTTTCTCTTATGATTGTTATACGCAGGGTTTCTTTTGGTCTTCCTTGTTTTCTTTTGCCTGTTGGTGTCCACATGAGGGCCTGACTTGCGAGTCTTCTCTTGTCCATTCGAAGAACATGGCCGATGTAATTCCATCGTCTTCTCCTTATAAAATTTGACACATATTCTTGGTTGGTTTCTTTTCTTATTGTTTCATTTGATTTGAGATCACTCCATTTCATATTTAAAATTTTTCATATTAAATTAATCAGATTTTTTGTTAGATATTTTTCGGAGGCATCTATATGAGTGGCTTAAATTAAAATCTCTTCTTGTAAGTTGTGACAGAATGTACATGAATGTGGGTCGTGGTGGTCGAGAGTGGGTCGTGGTGGTCGAGAAGTAGCACTCTCAACTGTCATACCGATGGTCACGAGTTCGAATCCACACGAAAGTGAGGATTTGTTCTCGGGGCCTGAGGAGTCCCCGAGTCACCCAGCTCCGAATGGGTACCTAACTAGACAATAGTTAGGCGGCTGGGGTAATGCGTGGAACCCCTTTAGCCGTGGCCTGTGACCGCTGCATCACTTGCCAACAGATCATCTCTCATGGTCTGTGGACGCAATTATCTTCTGCATAGAAGGAGCGTCTGTATATCTAAGATAAGATAAAACATGTTTATCTCATTTTGTTTTCTGTTATATTTATTGAAATATTTGCTTAAAATTTATTAAAAATACACCTAAGCAGGAAAATATAACATTTTGTATTAATTTACATGTTACAATAGGTTGGGTTAATAAGTAATGAGCAACTTAATTCTGTATTCAAATATTTTATTATACTTAATTAATTATACTTTAGCTTTAAAATACATTTAAATTTATAATATATATAATACAAAATTTCTAGAGAAAAAATAAATCACTGCTGAAAATGTTTAATGAAATCAAATTTATTCTCATTACATTACGTTTGCAAGTGAATTAGTCTTTAAAAATGCTAATACTATAACATGATTATGTTTTTGTAAAAAACATTTTTATGATTAAAAAAAAATTAAAAATTAAAGATATATTTTGTCAGAACTTTAAAAATAATGAGATTTCTTCATTACAACCAATTGAGATAATCAAATATATCATACAATATAATTTTTTCTCATAATTATTACTATTCATCCTCAGCTTCAGTTTTAGTTACAGTTTCAGGAGAAGATAATGATGGCACTTCTCCAAACAATATCATCATTTATAGCATGGACCAACAAAATGCAGAAAAATTTATCATAGACAGCAACACAGGAAAAGTTTCTTTAAGAAGTGATCTGGACAGAGAAACCAAGGATTTTTACGATATCACAGTCACTGTCAATGACCTAGGCTTGCCTTCACTCACTGGACAATGTCATGTGACCATTATTGTCACTGACATAAATGATACACCCCCATTATTTCAAATGGTATCAATAGCAGTTTATAACTACTGTAGTTCTCTATTTGCACCTCCAATAATATGAACAGTTGGTTAAATGTACTGCAAGGGTTTAAAGTTTGCTAAAGAATTTAATTATTTTTTAATTTAAAAAAAAATTAGATGATAAACTCTCTACTGAAAAGATATGTAAAAAAATTGTGAAAACTTATATGACCTAAGACACTAAATCCTTTTCTACAACAAAATATCTGCATTTGCAAAATGAATTGTCTGTAAAAATATAGTGTCTTTAAAGCTTGTACAAAGTAGGCATCTTGCTTTCCTTCTTATTAGTATTCGTTTCTCAATTCTCACCCCAATTTACCTCTTCACTACCATTTATTGTTTTACTTGACCTGTCAGGCATGTCTGGTACTGAATTATTACATATGTATAAAACATAAAGTTTAAGTGTTAATAAGAAAAACAACCTTATTGTTCTATTAGTTATTTTTTAAAATTATATAATTCATTAGTAATGAATTTCTTTTTCATTACTAGCCAACAAAATCAGTGTCTATTAGAGAAAATTTATCAAGACAATTCATTAAAGTCACAGCCAATGATGAGGACTTAAACCATAAACTTAATTTTGGCATTGACTGGAGCAAAAGTACAGCAACTGGCTTGAAAGATCAACAGATGGCAATCAACGAAGTCAGTTTGATCTTTTTTTTCCATGCTTGTTAAAAAATATGATGAAAATTGTGATTTTTATTGAAAAAAAGATGGATTTTTTTGCTTAGTTAATTAAAAGTACTAATGATGATGTCAATTTTCTTAAATACCTTTGAATAAATTTAAAATTATATGTCACAATAAGTATTTTCTAACATTTCACAGAGTTGGCTAGCAATTAACTCATTGAATGGTAGTATACAAGTAGAGTCACTAGACAGAGAGAAGATTACACATTTTTCATTGGCTTTAACTGTGGAAGATGAAGCCTCACAAAATGGTTTACAGCAGGACACAAGTGAGCTATGATAATAATACTGTTTGTGCTTGTTTTTCAATTAGCTTTTGTGTACATAAGATATATGCTGTATTTTGAATTGTTTTGTCTGTTTAAAAATAATATATACTTATAAATCATATATATACTTATATGCACACACATAGATGCGTTCTTTAAGCCGGTGAGATTATTAAATAAAATTTTTTTTTTTTGTGTATATCAATATGGAATGTACATATTTTATATGAATCTGCTTGTTATATTAATTTTTTTTTACTAATTTGCTTTACCAGAAGTAGCATACTTTTAATTAAACTACACTTTGATGTTTAAGAATTTTTATTTTATATTACAAATTAATTATTTAAACTTTCTCTAGCCTTTCTAACAATCATTGTTGAGGACGTAAATGACAATAGGCCTACCTTCAGTAAGTCCTCTTACCAGGCTAAAATACAGGAGAACATGCCAGATGGAAGTGAGATTCGTACTGATTATTCACTTACTGTTAAAGATCTGGATGAGGTAATAACAATTAATAAACAAAAAATAACCTTTCCTCCTTTCCATAATATTTTGAACGTCATTATTTAATGTGCTAGAGAGGTTTTAGCTTCTGTCAAAATATATCTAGGCCAATATCAGCTTGTTGGCTTAGCCATGTAAAAAAAAAACTATAATGTTTTCTGAAGAGTTTACTGCACTAATTTAGAGTTGACCATCAATGATAAGTTTTTTGCTAGCACTACATCAGCAACATATCTAGAAAACAAAAACATTTTTTTTTAAAATTTGAGATCAGAAATTGTTAATGCATGTAAAACTATGCTGCATCTGTAGGTGTTCAGATTAATATCGCTCAACATAAGGCAAATGCAAGGATAAAAAAAAGACTTAATTAAAACTGATTTTCACTTTGCAAACGGAAAAGTTCTGCAGCACTTAGTTACCACCCCTCCCACAAGTGTAGAGAGTTTGGATTGACTGTTAGTCTACTAAAAATGTTATTGAAGCAAGAAACTAAAACCCTAGTTCAAACATAACTTTTAGTTGCTAGCCATAAGCTGTTAACAGTTGAGTTATCTTATCTTATCTTATATGTTACAGACGCTCCTTCTGTACAAAAGGTTATTGCGTCCTACATATTTCTATGGTTTGTGTTTAGTCCTGTATTCTTACTAGAGTTTTAAAAGATGATAAAGTGGTGGCTTTCCTGGTTTCTTCAGGCAACCCATTCCACGCCCGAATACCGGACGGAAAGAAAGAAAACTTGTATGTGTTTGTTCTTGCATATGGAATAAGAAAGGTGTTTTTATCTTTATGTCTATTTGAGGGTTGTATTAAGTTATCTTTGTGTTGTATTTCTAAATTAGAATTAATTGTCTTATGTATAATTGCTACTTTACTCTTGGTTCTTCTATCCTCTAGTGTTTCAAGGTTTAATGATTTAACTAACGGTGTTACTCTTGTCAGTTTTGAATATTCTCCAGTAATGAATCCGGCAGCTCTTTTTTGGATTTGTTCTAACTTATCAATATTTTCTTTGGTGGATGGGTCCCATACAGAAGATGCATATTCTAGTATAGGTCTCACCAGGGTGGGGTAGCATTTTAGTTTTATATCTTTGTTACATTTGTAAAAGTTTCTTTTTATAAAGCCTAAGGTTTTGTTTGATTTTTTAATAACTTCATTGACATGGGGATTCCAAGATAGTTTCTAATTTATTATGACTCCTAAGTATTTCGCATCTTTAGTTTGGGTTAGTTCTTTTCCATGAATGAAATATTTTGAATTTATTTGTTTCTTTTTCTTTGTTACTCTTAGCAGTTGACATTTTTCTGGGTGGAAGGACATACTCCAGTTAGTTTCCCACTATATTAATTCATCTAAGTCTTTTTGTAAAATTTTGTTCAGACTTGATTGTTCCATAGATTATACAATCATCAGCAAATAACCTAACTTTAGTTCCTGTTGAGATATTGTTCGGTAAGTCATTTACATAAATTAAAAATGGTAAGGGACCTAGGACAGTTCCTTGTGGAACTCCTGTGTTAACCTTTATTGGTGTAGATTTAGAACCATTAATTATTACAGTTTGCTTCCTACCCAATAGGAAAAGGTAGTGAACTTTGTTGAATGCTTTTGAGAAGTCTAGTAATATTGTATCTATTTGATAATTATTATCTAAGCCTTTTGATAGATCATCTATTAGGCCTATCAATTGTGTTTCACATGATCTGTTCTTTCTAAAGCCATGTTGGTGTGGGCATAGGGCATTATATTTGTCAAGGTTGTTAACTATTCTGCTATATTTTATGTGTTCCAGTAATTTACATGTGATACTAGAAAGTGATACAGGTCTGTAATTACCAGGGTCGGACTTATCACCTTCCTTAAAGAGTGGCGTTACATGGGCTAATTTCCAATCCTGGGGCACTTTACCCTGGTTTAGAGAGGCTTGAAAAAGAACTGCAAGGATTGGGGACAGTTCATTGCTTAATTCTTTTAATTACCCTGCAGGTGATTTATCTGGGCCAGTAGCTTTGTTTGTATACCTATCTCATCTACAATTATGTTACCTATTACTTCCAATATATTTAAATTTATTGAAATTTCCTTGTGGCCTGAGGCAGATAATGATGATGCAAAATATTTGTTAAGGATATTAGCTTTAGTTTCATTATCATTATAGGTTTTATTATTTGAGCCATTTAGTGTGGCTATACCTGGAGGCTCCATTTTTTTTTATTTGATAAAGGGCCATAAGTTTTTATTGTTATCTTTAGTTATCACATTGTTTATATAATTATTTTGGAGGTTATGGCTAAGATTTTTTGTCAGGTGTTTAATTTTTAAGTATTTTTTGTGTATCCTTTCTAAATTGGTAGCCTTAAATTTCTTAAATAAATTCTCCTTTAGTTTGCAATACTTTTTTAATTTAAAATTGAACCAGCATTTATTAATTATATTTGAAGTTATTTTTGTTGGAACATTCTGATCCATTATGTTTCTATTGTCATTATATATGTCCTTCCATATTTCTTCTACAGGGCTAACTATGCTGAATTTACTTAGGAAATTTTGTTGGAAATTAGAAGCTCATTGGTGTAATTTTATTAAGTTGCATTTATTCCAAAGATATATTGTTCTTCTAGGCATCTTATTTATTTTAGTTTTTATAGTGTTGGTTACCCTAACAATATCATGGTCAGACAGCCCAGAAATTATTGTGCAGTCTACTACTAATCCTGGTCTGTTTGTTAGGAATAAATCTAGTATTTTGTTTTTCCTAGTTGCTTTTTTTACTATCTGTTCTAGGTTTATGTTGTTTATTGTGTCTAAGAAATGTTCATTAATTTCTTTATTATTTTGGTGGCTATCAATTTGATAGTTTTTCCAATTTATATCTGGAAGATTTAAGTCCCCCATAGTCCAAATTACAGCATTTTTATGATTGTCTTTAATATAAATTAGTTGACTGCAGAGATTCCTCATGTATTTTATGTTTGTATTTGGTGGCCTATATAGCCTGCCTACAATAAAGGTTGATGAGTTTGGTGTAACTATTTTGCAAAAAACAGATTCTATATTAGAGTTTGGTTGTGTGTTAATTTCTTCGGCTATGAGAGTTGATTTTATTGCAAGTAGGACACCACCATGGTTTTCTGTTCTATCTTTTCTAAATATTTTATAATTGCTGCTAAAAAATTCAAGGGGTAATATATGTTGGGGTTTAACATAGTTTCAAAACCAGCAATTATGTCTGGTTCTTTTGTTTTTATAAGAAGTTCTAAATCTGGAATTTTATTTTTTATGCTTTGAAAATTAATTATTAGAGTTTTAAGAATGTTTTGATTGTCAGTATTATTAGATTTTTTATTTTCATGGGTTTGTGTGGTAGGTCTGATTTTATCTAGGGTGTTTTTTATATTAGAATTTGCCAAAACACTGTAAAAGTTTGTGGTGATCAGGTCCCTATGATTAAACAGGTCTGAATTGATTTGGGGAAATCCACAATGTGTGCACATCTGGTCAAAAAATTATTCGCAGCAATAAAACCTAATTAGCTGATGTGGAATAATAAAATTATCATAGAGAGTAATAACCACATAAACCAGATATGTTAAGAAACTCACTGCCTCCAAACAGTTTGAATTTCCATTATTTTCCATATTCCATAGTAAACTAAAAAGCCTTACACCAATGTTTCAGAAACATGTTGAAATGCGTAGCATGTTGTCTGTTCTTAGCCAGGGGAGCTTTTGTTGCATGTTTATAGCATGTGAGAGAATAGAGGAAGGTCATTTTCCTAAGACTCTGCTGTATAGAGAGTTAACATAAGGGGAGACACATGGGTGATGCCATCAAAAAAACCTATGAATGAGAACTCTATGAATGTGAAATCATTGCCAATTTATAATAGCATAATTGGTGTCAAAATTTATTTATTTCCTGGCAAGAATAGCTATTAAGACTTCCATTAAATATAGATGGTCGTGTAAGCCCGATGTCATTGGTACTCCATTTACTATTTTAAATTTAGTATTTAATATTTATTCTATTAATTCTTAAAAAGTAGTATTAATAAATCAGTATCTTTTTAAATAGTCTAAGAATATTACACATTGAAAAAAAATATCTCAAGTAAAGCATGTCTTATTTACAGGGAGAAAACAGTGAGTTTTCTGTTTCACTGATGAATTACAATGAAAGTTTTGCTATAGCCCCTTTAAATGGAAAAGGCTTTGAAAATTTTATACTAAGTGTTAAGAATTCATCCATTTTGGACTTTGAGGCAGTACAAGAACTGATAATAGAGGTAAGGTCCTTTATGAAGTTAAACCATTCAAATCCCATGGGCAGTGCAAAATATAATGTTTACAAAACTGCTATGAAAATGGCTTTTAAAATTTATTAAAACCTTCATATCATTTTGTAGAGTTTTCTATAGTAGATCTAGTTGTGTTAATTGACCTTAAAAGCGATGTTATTATTTTGCTGCTTCTAAAAATCTAATTTTGATTATTTCCTTTTAACAGCTGTTGGTAGTTGAGACCAAGACAAATCAAAAGTACTCAGGCACCACAACAGTTACATTAAGTCTTATAAACAAAAATGACAACATGCCTTATTTTACTGGAGCACCTTTCACCGCAAGTATCAATGAAAATATAAACGTTGGAGCAAATGTCACAACAGTAACTGTAAGTATTAACTGGGAATATTTCAATGAAAATCTTAGGTCATTAAAAAGTCTTTATAAATTTGATAATTTATTGGGTTACCCACCCTGTGATTATGGTCAGTTAAAGTTACTTCAATAACTTGAGCTTCATCAATAAGTGCTATATTGAAAGAAACAAGCATTGCTTACAAAAATTACCATAATCACATTGTTGACTTTCAGTCAACACAGAAGGATTTAATTTCGAACTGTTTTGTCTTTAATTCTTTAATTATATGAATGAAATTGTTAAAATTCCAGCATATGATTCAAGAAAAATTTCTGTCTTTAGGTCTACATTTATTAAGTCATTTTGTTGTGTTAAATTTGAAATTAAGTTGAAATGTATCTATTTACTACCTTTTTGCTTCTAAAATCTTTCTTCAGATAACTTTTTAATATTCCCTCATGTAATAAATATTTCCAAAAACTCTTTTTTAAAATCCACAATCAACTAAGTTTTATATTAAATAAGTAATAATAAGAGTAATCTATTTTATACAATTGTTTCTAGGCAAATGATGATGATAAATATCCATTTGGTGTGTTATCTTATTCTTTTCACCTGCCATCAACTCAGTAAGTACTACTTATAATGCATTGAGGACAAGGTAAACTTTGTTTACAAAAGCTTTTTTAACCCATTTATTTTTTTATATAAAAGTTTAGCATACATTCAGTCATTTATTTGCTGTTTTCTAACATGCACTTCTATATATATATATCTATGTGATTGTGTGTGGGTGTTTGTGTGTGTGCGTGTGGGTGTGCACGTGCGTTTGTGTTTGTGTCTGTTTGTGTGTTTGTTTGTTTGTGTTTTTAAATATTTAAATCAAAATTTTTATTGAAAACATTTTTAAGAGAGATTTAGGGGAGATCCCTATATAATACACAGGCATCAACAATTATTACAAAATCTTCACCAACATAAAATAAACTTTTACTGAAGTTATTTTCAATTTAATTTCCCTTTCTGTGTAGATTCACCATAAATAACACAACAGGAGCTGTATACACAACAAATGTTCTAGACAGAGAATCTCAAAGTTCTTACACTTTGACAGTTTATGTGGAGGATGTTGACCATTTTGGTACCATGACTCAACTGACAATTAACATTCAGGATATTAATGATGAGCCTCCAAAGTTCCCTCAAGGGGTTTACTATACAAGTATACCAGAAAATCAGCTAAACTTTATTCCCCCTTTCATTGTTCAGGTAAGTAAAAGAAGCTTACAGAAACATTAATAAATAATGTTTCTTAACAATGAGGGAAATTTAAAATTTATAGGCATTGTGCACTCTATTTTATTATTTGAATTAATTTTTAACATTTCATTTTTTTATGTCTACACTTTTGTTTTTTTGGAATATGAATACAAAATAAAAATCTAAAATGATTAACTTTTTAATGACAAAGAATTTTCAAATTTAACTTAATTATCTTTCTGCTTTTGGAACATCTATACAGAAATTATTATTTTTTTAGAACAAATTTAAATAAATTATTTTTAATTTTAAATTGGAATTTAAAAAAAACATTTTGGTCAATATTTTTCTTTTCCCAAAAGGCATTTGATAGAGATGAAGCTGGTACAAAAAACAGTGAAATTAATTACTCTATAAGTAAAACAATACCAAACTTAACCAACCAATTTCATATCAACAATGTCTCTGGAGAGATAACTTTGACAAGTGCTCTGGACTTTGAAGCATTGGATCAGAAATTACATGGAACAATCCTTGTTGTGGTTGTAGCTAAAGATCAGAGTTCACCCTTCCATTCCACTACAGTAACTGCTACAACAAATGTCTTAGATGTAAACGATGAAAAGCCAAAGTTTGAACTCTCTGAGTACATAGTTCAGCAACCTGAAAATATTTCAATAGGTGAATATAATCAGTGTCCTGATTTTAACATTAAAGTTAATTGAATTATTGCTGTCATCCAATTTTTGTTTTTTTTATCACTAAAAATTAATTCCTAACAAAGTAACAAGACAAAATTTAATTACATGTAATATTTCATATTCTTGTATACAAGAAATAGTCTCAGTCATCTTAGAAAAATAAATCTCATTTTAACTAAAGGCTTTTAACTATTTTTTCTATTAATTTTGAGATTGGGTTTGAAACATTTAAACAATTTATAACATTTCTATGCTATAAAATAATTTAGTAACTATCCTCTAACTCACTTGAACTGCATAAAATGTGTTACTCGATGTTTTAAAAAGTTAATTGCTCTAAACTACATCAATTTTGTTAAAATTTTTATCTGGTTTCAAAAACATATTATGAATTTGACAGGAACAACTATCTTTAATCACTCTGCCCACGACAATGATACAAGTACTGAAAACAGTAAAATCAGCTACAGCATTGATACTCTTAGTGCCTCTACTTTCTCCTGTGATGCAAATACTGGCGTCATAACATTAAAAACAAAGCTAAACTATGAGTTGACTCAACACTATGATATTATTGTAACTGTACAAGATCATGGATCTCCTGTTCTAACATCCAGTTCTCTGATTAGTTTAAATGTAACTGATATCAATGATGAGAAACCACAGTTTAAGGAGGTAAGAGTGCATTAGATAAAGATGATTTCCCATCTGTTTATTTGCCAACAATTGATGCATTTTATTTATGTCTTTTGCATTAATTGTCTAATTTATTGGACAGATTGGTTCCTTTAACTAGAAATTAAATTTGAAACTAAAGAATACTAATGTTATTTTTTTTTTTTAATTTCAAGGTAATTAAAGATTTTGTTTAATCTCCAATCAGATTTATTTGTGTACAAAACTTAACAGAAAAGTCATCAAGTAGCATTGTATTTAACTAATATTTAATTTAATTCTCTGATGTTGTAAAAAATAAATAATAAAAGCTAAAGTTTGATATCAATACTTTACGCCCCTTACAGAAGCAGATGTCAGTAACAGAAGAAGAAAATAATTTTTTTTCTTTCAATTGCTCGGCTGAGGACAAAGACAAGAATCCTGACCTGTATTATAGCATTGACTGGTCAAAAACAAATGGCCAGACAGCTGATGGACAATCAATTGACAATAATGAGATACAGGTAAAAATGTGTGTTTATCAACTTTTAAAAATTACTAGACATGTTGCTACTGGTTAATACTCATTTCCAATTTTTCATAGTAATTTGTTTATATCAGTTTGTTCACTGTATGTACTTTCTTGGGATATTAAATATTAGGGAAATCACATCACCATTCATGAGTCACTATGGAATTCCATTGGAAGTAATAAAGTTAATCAAAACCTTTGATAACTAAAACTGTCTTGTTGCAAATAATAATAGCCCATCAGAAGATTTTCTTCTACAACTTCTTTCACATCTGTTTCTCTTTAACTCAAATATGTCACCAAAAAAAGCTCATGAAACTTCAGGAAACGAGATAAAATGGATTCTAACACAAAAAAGAAGATAAAACATTAGTAGATGATATAGAAGCCATACTATTAAACAAACTACTAGACATGCAAGAGAAGATTATAGCAATAGATTAGGTCACACATATATATAAAGTTATAAAATTGGAAACAAATAGTAAAAAAAATATATACATAACCAAAACATTGGAAACGTAGAAAGCTTTATACATTTTGCAGAGAGATCATTATGGTATGAATGACAGAAAAAGACACCAAATGATGAAAAAATCCAGGCAAAACAGGCATCTGAATGACCAAAAGAAGTTTTGAAACAATTCTAGATCTCAATCAAAACTAAATTAAGAAATTTGAGCTCCATTTTAAAAACAGTTTTATAAAATGAGCCGAAAAAAAGGGGGAACAACATTATCTACAATAAAAATAAAACAGACCATCTTCAACCAGTACTTCAAAATTTAATTAAAAATGAAATAATACTACAAGATTCAAAACAGAAAACTGTGGAGATAAAGAGGCAAATCCATGAAAAAAACATTTAGATAGATTGGACACACAGGTGGAAAAGACATTAACAAGATGCATGTTATATGAAGGCAACCCAAGAAAATTTGAAGACTTTGCGTCATTAATGAGGCTTCAGAGAACAGGAAGAGCTGGAAAGAACTAAACTTGCAAGAGACTGCATCAAGATGCATGTTTAGACGAAGGCCCTACATTTCTCAAGTGAAAGGATACTTACAACTGGTGTTGTAAAGTGGGTTGTTTCTTACTAGTTTATGAATTTAATAGTAATTATGCTAATTTCCTAAAATACAATTTTAAACTAATCAATTGTGTAACCTCATAAAAATTTTTATTTGCTGTACTTTCAGAAATGGCTAAGCTTGAATGATCCCAGTCATTGTCAATTGACATCAGTTAAGCCTTTTGACAGAGAATCTGTTGCCAAGTTTACAATTCAACTTCGAGTAGAGGATAAAAATGGAATAATGAATGTTCCACAAAATGATACAGGTTGAGTAAACAGCTTCAATGTTTAATTGGATCGCTTACTATTTGTTTGTCATACTTTTGTTGTTATCATCTAATCAATTTATTTTAAAATGTATTACTTCACTCAATGATAGCCATTCTTGTCGTGGACGTTTCTGATGTCAATGACTTTAAGCCAAAATTTAATGGGAATGCCTCATATATTGCTGAAATACGAGAAAACATGCCACAAGGAAGTGATGTCAGATTTTTTAACCCTACCATGTTTGAAGTGTTTGATCTTGATTCTAAGGTATGTATTGTAAAACTTTGTGCATGTTTGATAATAAAGACTCCGTTAAACCACTTGAATGTGCAAAAATGAATTAATTGAAATAAAGTTTGGCTCATCAAACACACTACACATTCTGAATAACATGATATCATCATCATCAATTTCAGTCCTGTGACCGTTGAGGTCATTTGATGGACAAATCAACAGTCAATGAACTCCTCATTACATTCTATCTTGATATATATGACTGTATATTAATTTACTTTTATTAAATTTTTCAAAACTTATACTTAAAAGTAATTTATAATAATACTCTTAAATTTTATTCATGCTCCAACTATAATAATAGAAGATTATTAAACTCAGCTGTTTTTAAAAAGATGTTAATGAATCTAAATTAAAAATATATATTTAAAATTTGAAGTTTTATTTAAAGCTTACAACTTATATTTGGATCCATGACAAAACGACCAGAGACAAAATGACAAGGTAACAAAATGACAAAGTGATAAAACGACAACATGTTCGCCATCATTTTAATCAAATATTTAAGATATTCTAAATCCCGAATTGTTGCAGAAACATGGTATTGGGGGTTATCAGACTTACTTATTATTATTATTACATTCACATGTTATAAATAACCAATTGATTTTATTGATTTATTGAACTCATTCTTTTAATTATACACCATTACCATGGTTTCATTCAAAGGTGTAATTAAATGTCCTTACAGATTATCTCCACTTTTGACATGTAATAAAAATTATACATACTCGTTTACTTGCATTTATTTTTTGTGAGAATATTTGTTAATTGTTTCAATAACTTTAAAATTTAACATTATTTTACTAAGTCTGACAGTAATTATACATAAGATTAATGATTTCAAAAGGTGTATTACTGTCCCACTATACTGTACACTCTACCTAAAAGTATATCTACCTAAATAAGCCAATAATGTAATTATCAATATAATGTTGTTTTTTTTTTTAAACTTTGAAGCTATAATTTTTATTGGTGCTAAATATTTCAAAATAAAAAAATGTAAAAATAAAAAGATTGCTTAGTGTTTTAAGTTTTGGCCGCTGATTAATTAAGTGTGACATCATTAGTCTATCTTCAAAGTGACCTAGTCACGGAGAATTAATTAGGGACTCCTACAGTGAGCCATGTTGTTTCCACAAAACATTGTTTTCTTCATTGTCATAAAAATGTGCATGTTCTGCACTGTAAAATGAAACATGTCTAAGTAAAATAATGTTAAAGTTTAACATTATTAAAACAATTACCAAACATTACCATTTTAAAAAAATTTAAGTATAGAAAATCACATATAATTGTTATTACATGTAAAATGTGGAGTAAATTTGCAATGCAATTTAATTACACATTTGAATGAATTAATAGAAATGATGTATATTTAAAAGAATAAGTAAAATAATTTATTTGGTTATACACGTTAATGTAATCATACGCAAGTCTGATAAACAAATACTGTGTTGCTCCAACCGTTTAAAAAGTAGAAAATATTTAAAATTTGATTCAAATTTATTGTATATAAGGTATTAATGACAGTGAAAATTTTGTCATTTGTAGCTTTGTCTCTTTCTTTTTTTCACTTGATGTTTTAAGATGGTCACCCTTATATTTTCATTTCCTAACAGGGAAATAACAGTGAATTTAAACTAGTTCTACTTGATCATGGGGATATTTTTAGGATAGAACCTGATGTAGGCAATTCTCGACAATCATTCTCATTAATAGTTCGTGATTCAAAAGAACTTGATTATGAAACCAGAGAAAATATTACCCTAAAGGTAATTCTTTTCATAATAGTTTTACTGTAATTTATTTTTCTTAAAAAAGTGCACAAATATATCTATTGAAATGAAAATAAGTTAACATTTTTCTCTAACTTTTTAATTTTTAGAAAAGGATTTTAAGAATTTCAATGTACCTATAAATAAGGGGTTTTTTGTGTGTTTTTTTTTGGCTTTAGTTGAAGCATTTGATTAACTTTAGAATACTTTTACAAAATATAATTTTAAATTTAGAGCATATTTACAGAAAATAAAGAACATTTTAAATCTTTTTAAATAATGAATGCTCTAAAAGATAGAATATTAATTAAAATATCTTAAAATGCATTATGCAAAGAAAGCTAATTTAAATACTGTTTGCTTTAAATTTTAAATTAAATCTGTTGGGTCTATTTTGTGCTCATCACTGGGTATTATTTTTCTTGAGTAATGTTTCATCATAAAAATGTTTTTAAACATTTTTTATAGGTTATGGCTATTGAGAAAAATACAAAGGAAAAGTTTAACAACACTGCAAATATTTATATCAGCATCATTAATGTCAATGATAACATTCCAGACTTTGAGAAAGGTCAATATTTTGCAAGTGTGCCAGAAAATACCCCAATGCACACAATATTTTTCAATTTAACAGTAAGTATGAGTTATTGTCTAAATTCTTATAAGACATAATCTATCTTAAATTATTAGAAAGTCCTTATTTCTCTACATAACTTATTAGGTGATACTTTTTGTATTAATTCACATCTAGTTACTTATTTGAAACATTCAATGACACTCATAAAAAGCATCAGTAGAAAAATTTCCAACCCTTGTAACTAAATTATGTAAAAATTACTAACCATTATATTTTTTTCTTATCCAATAAATAAGGCTAAAGATTTTGACAAGGGACTTTATGGTGCATTAACTTACTCATTGAAAGATGATGCAAAGAAGTGAGTTAAATATAATTTGAGTTCCTAAAAATACTAATTATTTTCCTTAAATCATGAAACATAAAGATGGAATCATGCTATTGACAATGATGATTTGTTTTAAGGTTTGGAATCAATGAAACATCTGGTGAAGTTTACACTTTAACCAGCGATCTTGATCGGGAGACTACACCCAGCTACACAGTCACAGTTACAGCAGAAGATGGTGGAAACTTTACAGCCACCACACAGCTAACAATTACTATAAGTGATATAAATGACCAGACTCCAAGTTTCTCCTCCACAAGCTACCAGGTTGAAATAGAAGAAAATAAAAACATATTTGAACCAGGATTTTATGTTCATGTGAGTTTAAGTGCTTTGGATCAGACGTTTTGTAGTAGCTAAACTTTAATGTTGAGATAAAAATCAAATAACATAAAAATAGTTTTTTAAAAATTCAAAATTAGTAAAAATTTTGAAGGTTGCCTTATTTAAACATAAGTAAATTAAGTTAATAAACTCATGTCTAATTTATAACCAATATTTTGAAATGACATGGCTAAGTCCATGTGTTTGCATGGTGTCCATATTTATTTGATAATTAAGGTTGGATAAATTTATTTGTTGCACTTTCTAGTCCATGAGGTGCTTCCACCAATCATAGACAGGTTCTGTGAATCCTCCAAGGGCATAGACCTACTGCAAGAGACCCTCAGGCATCACTATCCTGAGCCAGCCTCTTCAGGATCTTCCAGTCATGGCCAATTCTCTTGATGTCTGCTTCCAATTCTCAGCGCCAAGTGTTTCTTGGATGGCTTCTTTTCCGCTTACCCTGGGGGTTCCATTTCAGGGTTTGCTTTATTGTATTGGAAGCAGGTATCTTAGAGTATGACTGATCTACTTCCACCACTTCTGGAGAATCTCTTCCTCATTTAGCTTCTGCTTTGTTCGCTGGCACAGTTCCTGGTTGCTGATTTTAAGCCAGTGAATTCTAAGATTCTTTCTTAAAGAATTGTTGTATAAGTACTGGATTCTGGTCAGGTTTATGGCCGTTTTTCTCCACGTCTCGGCTACATATAGCAGCACAGATTTCACCATAGTGTTAAAGATCCTTACTTTAAACTTGCAAGTTAGGTCACTGGAGACCCAAACATTTTTTAGTTGTTGTCAGGCTTCTCTTGCCTTCCCAATCCTTATTTTGACATCAGAGTCTGTACCCCCTTGTTTACCTACATCAATGACAAGGTAAACCAGACTGTGCTACTCCTCAAAGACTTCCCCTTCAAGCATGATGGGTGATGTACTGGTGGCATTAACCTTGAGGACTTTACCCTTCCCTTAGCCTATGTTGAGACCAATGCTTGAAGAAGTTGCTTCAACATCTGTTTAATGCGCCAACCAGATAAACACTTGGGGAAATTTAGTGCATTTTAAAACTTTTTAAAACTTAATTTACTTGAGAAGAATATTCAATTTGAGAATATTCTTTTCTGTACTTTTTTGATACGCATTCAAGGATAGCAATGAGGGAATCTGGTTACATACCAGAGCTGATGGAGGACTTTTCAACACTGCCCGCCTCCGAGCCAAGACCAAAATGACGGATGTCCTAATTCAAGAGCTACTATTTGCGGATGATGCGGCACTAACAGAACACACAGAATCTGGTTTGCAACAACTCGTGTCAAGCTTCTCCAATGCCTGCAAAGAATTTGATCTGAAAATTAGCTTGAAAAAGACAAACATCATGGCTCAAGACACCCGACCTCCTCCTACCATAAATATCGATAATGAAAACTTGGAGGTTGTGGACACCTTCACCTACTTGGGGTCCAATGTCTCCAATACACTGTCCATTGAAGAAGAAATAAACAGCAGAATTGGCAAGGCAGCTGCAACAATGGCTAAACTAAATAAGCGGGTCTGGCAAAACACCAACCTAGCGAAGAAAACCAAACTGTGCGTCTATCGAGCCTGTGTCATCAGTACACTACTATATGGGAGCGACACATGGACCACTTATACATCACAATAGCGCAAGATTAACAGCTTCCATTTGAGATGCCTGCATCGCATCCTTGGTATTAAAAGGCAAGACAAAGTGCCTAAAAGTGAGGTACTAATGCGTGCCAATACCCAAAGCATGTTCTCAATTCTTAGTGAAAGACGGCTGAGGTGGCTAGGACATGTCAAAAGAATGAGCCCCGGCCGCATCCCGAAGGACCTCCTATATGGTGAACATGATTTCGGAAAGACGAAAACAGGTCGCCCACGCTTACGATTTAAAGATGTCTGTTAAATGGACATGAAAGCAGCAAAATACATACAAGTGACTGGGAGTGTAAGCAGAAGACCAATCTACGTGGCGCACAGTTGTCAAAGAGTGCGTCATAGTAGCCGAGGAGCGAAGAATGGAGGAGTCTGCAGACAGAAGAGCTAGCAGAAAGACCAAAACATTTGGAAGCACAGAACTCGTGTGTAAAAACTGTGGTAAAGACAGTCACTCAAGGATAGGACTGCACGGCCACTCGAGAAAATGCAACCCAACCCATCGGTGATGCACCATCGTCTCGCAAGACGGAAGAATGACGATTAATTTACTTGACATTTAAGCTAATAGAAAAATTGATTAAATTTCAAGAATTAAATAAACAGGGAAAATTTTATGAATTAAAAAAAAAGGAAATCAAAGATTTTGTCAATGTTTAAATATTGTTTTTCAAATTGAAGCTTAACCTAAAATTATTTGTAATCATATCCTTAAAGTTGTAAAAATCCAATGGCTATTGGGATTTCATTTGTTTGTTGCAATTTCAGAAACAATTGATTGTAACATAATCCTTAGCTTTAAAATAAAATCATTGCTTTTTAATGTCCTGATGAACATTAATTCTTTGCAAAAACATTAAATGAGTTTGCACTGGCATGTAAAATATTACTTTTATTTAAGATTAAAAGCTTTGAGTTTATAATTCCTTATTTCCAGGCCACAGATGCTGATTTAAAAGATACTCCAAACAGCTTCATTGAATACAATCTTACAAATGCAACAGGACCGTCACAATCCAACTTTAGAATTAACAAAACAACTGGAGAACTTTACCTAAAATCTGCTCTGGATTATGAAGCACTTGGGAATGGAAGCACCATTGTCTTGTATGTCCAGGCTACTGATATGGGTGCACCGATCCTGTCATCAACAACCAAAATTTCAGTTGTTGTTCGTGATGTAAATGATGTGAAGCCAAATTTTTCTCAACCCTCTTACTCTAAACGCGTGAAAGAAAATGAAAACCCAGGCAAGTACTGGCTGTGTGTTATTTTCTATTTTCATTTATTTAAGGACTTGATTTAAATATTTTAGTGTCATGAAACACTTATGGATACACAACATAGCTTTTATAATTAATTTTAGCTTACAGAATTTGTCAATATCTAGTCAGGGCAGAGAACATGTCGTGTATTGACTCAACATGTTCTGAGGTTGAGTTTATTTTTCATATCTTTTTCAAATTATGAGGAAAGCAACTATTTATTTAAATTTTTGAAACACCTAATGGACCTTATTGCTTTCTGAAAAATAATAATAAATTGATAATTTATATAGTGCTGTATCCCAGCAAGGGACCAGGCTCAATGCGCTTTACATGGAGATAATAACATACATATACACATAATAACATACATTCATAACATAATAAACATAAATTGCATTAAGGGCTATCAGATGTTTATACCTCAAGATCTACAAGTTAAATATTAGATATACTTACATAAGATGTTTGGGACATTTGAGAGTCTCATTTATATAGATAAAAACTCTCTTATTAGCCTAACTCAAAGTTTAAACAGCTTATCTTATCTTAGATATACAGACGCTCCTTCTATGCAGAAGATAATTGCGTCCACAGACCATGAGAGATGATCTGTTGGCAAGTGATGCAGCGGTCACAGGCCACGGCTATAGGGGTTCCACGCATTACCCCAGCCACCTAACTATTGTCTAGTTAGGTACCCATTCGGAACTGGGTGACTCGGGGACTCCTCAGGCCCCGAGAACAAATCCTCACTTTCGTGTGGATTCGAACTCGTGACCATCAGTATGACAACCGAGAGCGCTACCTCTCGACCACCACGTCCCATAAGCTGGGACTTATTATTAAAGTGTCTAATTGAAGATGTTATAAAATAAATATATAAATGAAGTATAAACATTAATAAATTGTTAAAGCTCTTTTTAGCAAGAATTTTTTATTATTGTAAAAAAAATTAAATTTTCCAAGTTTTATTTCTGTTTCAGATTGCAACTTTAGTTAAAAAATATTTAACAACAAGATAAATTGTTCTGACACATCGTTTATAGAACGAATTTATTGTATAATTAATAGATAGTAAATTAAACATAATACACATCAATGCGAAAATGAAAAAAAATCAATAACTTCACTTAATCAATAAAAAAATTAAAATTTCACTTATCTTGTCTGAATAAATACAGATGTTCATTTTATGCAAAGAATTTTGGTCCTATGCTATTTCTTGATTATGCCAAGTCTTGCATTTCTATGAGAATTTTGAATTTTAATAGTGTCTTAAGTTTCTTATTTTTTAAAAATGTGCTCTAGTTTATATGTTTTCTTTGTAAATGGGTTCGGTTCCATTGGGAAGATGCTTGTTTAAGTATAGGTCTAATTAATGTAAGATCTCATAGTAATCTTAGTTTATATTTATTTACATTCTGCTTGTGATCTATGTTAAGATATAGATGAACTACTATTAACTGCATGATGTAGTTATATTATGAATTTGTACAAGTAAATATGTGAATATTTATTTCCCTTAAGTTAAATGTAATTCTTTGTTATGTTAAAAATCCAAATTTTTAGGTTCCAGTGTTATACAAGTACAAGCCAATGATACAGACAAATCAAAAAGCAACAACCAAGTCACCTATATGATTGATGCCTTAAGTGCCAGCACGTTTAACATAAATAACAAGACAGGGAGCATCACCATTAAAAATAAACTGGACAGAGAGCAGAATGATCATTACAACATTATAGTTACAGCATTGGACAATGGTCAGCCAACACAAACTTCTTCTGTAACTGTTTCAATCATTGTCTTGGATGTCAATGACTCCCCACCACAATTTACTATGGTATATCAAACTTATGCCTTATATATTCTAGCTGATAGTGTTACAGGGAAATTTGGACTCATATTTTTAAAATATATAATGATTTGTTTCAAATTAAAATAATGATTATTAGTTAAGAATATAGATCACCCTTAAGATAATATATGATTTACTTAAAATTTGATATATTTTATCAATACTGAATTTTTAAAAAAATGTGTGTGTAAATTACATAAAAGTTAATGAAATTAAATTTACAAAAACATAAATGCAATTAATACTCAGACCTTTAAAAAATGGAAACTTTTTAAGATTCAAGCTATTTATTCCTGATTTTCTATAAAGAAATTACTCTTTAAAAAAATATTTCTTTTGATCAATAATCTTTTAATACTGTTTCTTTTTCTGCACAATTACAAATAAGTCAATTACAAATAATATTTACTAACTTTCTCTGCAATATCCTTTAATAATAATCTTTACTCATTAGCAAAATAAAGAAACAGTCAAGATTTTAAAAAATTTAAGACCTTTTAGTAGAAGAAAAATATTTGTATCTATTCATGATTAGTAATGGTAAGAAAGCATTTAAGGTAATAAATATCTATTACAATAAATATCTATTATTAAATATCTATTATTTTAAATTAATTAAATGTTTGTGAGTGTATAATAAAAATAATTTAAACTTCCAGGAATCAGCAGCAATAGAAGTTACAGAAAACTTAAACAAAGACATATACACACTAACGGCAACTGACGCTGATACAAATTTCAACTTGAGGTATTCAATTATGTGGTCATCTAGCTCAGGTGTTAATGGTGCTGGTCAATATGTTGATGGAAACTACTTACAGGTAAACAAATTAAATCTCATAATCTAATTTTTTTGCAAAGTTTAAGTTTTAAAATTTAGCTGCCATTTTCTGAAGTAAAAGCGCTGGATGATTTTTTTTGGGTACTCTTACTATTAAACATGTGAAGTTTAAAATACTGTCCTAAAGTACGTCATGCTATTTTTTACTATTTTTAACTCCCCCTTCCCCCGTCACAAATCTCAGAGCCCCCCCCCTGCCATGTAAAGTACATCACACTTTTGAACAAAAATACTTTTTTTTATTAACACAATAATTAAAATTTAATATAAAACACTGTGGTGTCACGCATGGCTGGACACCCCCCTCAACCATCCAAATTGTCACACTTTCTTACACCTCTTACTCCCCACTGATGTACTTTATGGATGGCCCAATAGTTAGTTCATTTGAAAATGTATTATAATACTTTGCAGTTCAGTTGTACAAATTATTACCTAATAATGCAAGCAAAATATTTTCCACATTATGGATTTATTTTCTTAAAATTCTTTAAAAATCCACAACATTTTAATCAAGAAAACTCATTTACAATTGATGCATAATAGACACACATTTTTAGCCAATTATAAATAATTACAAAATGAATAATTATGTTTTAGCTGTACAGTTTTATAAAATTTGATCAGGCTATCTTTAAACTCCTAATCATAGCCATACTGACTTGCTGTGAAATTTGATTTAAAACTTCAATTATTTTCTTAATCTTGTGTTGTTTAGAATTATATTGATATAAAACAATCAACTGGAACAGTATACCCCAAGCATGATTTAGACAGGGAAGCATTGCAAAGACTACAACTTACCCTTCTTGTGGAAGATCTAAATGGTTTACCAGACACACTACAAAATGACACTGGTAAATATAATGACAGGAATTTGGCTTTATACAATTTTATATTATACTAACAGACCTGGTCGTGCGTTGAAACGATCTCAGTAAAAATGACTATTAAAGAATCCCTTGAGTGATATGTTTTAAAAATAATTATGCCAGAAACCTACATGGAAGTGTGCAAAAAAAAGTCCCAGTTTCATAGCAAATAGATAAATAAAATAATAATTTAAAAGCTTTAAAAAAAGGAAAAAAATGAAATTTAAAGGGTCAGGCTCTAAAATGAAGGATTATTTGTACTCAAGCTATGTTTCTCAGTCTTTTGTAAAATTGATTGGGGAATTAAATTATTGACGTGCGTTACAAAAACATTTGGGGACGCCTGCCTGAGGGAACAAACATAAAGCTCTAGATAGTTAAAAATAAAATGGGGAAAATATTTTAAGCTTATGCCAAAAAGCAGACATCCGGGACCCCTGGCCCAGAAGGAATTGACATTAGAAGTTCAGTGCCCTATAATATTTTAATATGGGTTACCAAGATTTTATTTTAAAATTTTGTTAAAGGTAGGGCTGCGGAAATTACCGATTAATTTCTCGATTAATTGGTAAATTATTTTATCGATTAAAATAATTTTAATCGATAAAATAGTGATTAAACTTTTTTTAAAATTCGATTTATTAATAAATAATTAATAATAGTTTTTTATTTTATTATTATTTTTTTACGTACAAACTTCTCCGTTAAGGGACTTCAGAAAGAGTATACTTTAAAATAACCTGTTTATAAGGACAATTATATTTTTAAAAAAACACTTTGTTTTTAACAATGAGAAAATTTAAATTTATTGACATTATATTGAACTACTTATTTTTAAATTTATCCACTAACAATAGTATGCGTACAAAATTTAATTGAATTAAACACTTAGGTTATGGGCATTTTAAAAAATGCAATAAAAGGGCACAAAATATGAAGCAAAACAAAATAGTGAAAAAAAAATTATGAGGTCTTAGAAAAAAATCATAGCTTTCGAAACACTTGGGATAAAAAGATGATCTTTATGTTTTTACTAATTATCAAACAATTTCTATACAGCTTTATTACTTTTATATTTATAAAATTAATTTGAAATTTTCATTCAAGTGCCTCAAGTTTTATATGTTACTTAACTTGTTTTCAGTGCTAACTGTTTTAAAAAATAACTTAATGCAAATACCAATTGCCTGTTTTTATTACTTCCCATGAAATTTTCAGTTCAATGATGTCATACATCTTTATTTTTAGCTTAACAAAGTTATCGATTAATTAATTGGTAATTTTTCAAAAATTAACTATTAAATTTAATTTAATCGATAACAGCCCTAGTTTAAGGTCAATTCTTTTATACAAAACTTAAAGCATAAACTTCTTAAAGCAAAAAAAATATATATTTTTTTAAATGACATGATGTGGCCCATTCAGTGCAAGATGTTAAGTATTGGTTAAAATCCAAGTATCTAATGCATAAACTAATTTTTATATAGCTCATATAAGAAAAAAAATGGGCCCCAGGGCCCATTCAGTGCAAGATGTAAAGTTGAAAACACATGTTCATTTCAATTTGCATCATTACTTATATATTTGTCATTATTTATCAAGGCCATTAAAATTTGAATATGCAAAATATCTTAAACATTTAATGAAAATGTTGTATAAGATCCATCAATTTACCAAGTAGCTAGCGCTTAAACTATATTTATATCGCTCATAGAAACAACCCAAAAAAAATTTTTTTTTAAATTAAGGGACCCAGGACCCATTCAGGGCAAGATACTACGTTCAAAACATTTGTTCATTTGAATATGGATAGTAATGGATACATTTATCATTATATGTCAAGACCTTTAATAATTGAATTGGGGAAAAAAATGTTAAACGTTTACGAAAACAGGTATTTTGGGCCCCCAGCCCAGAAGAAGTTGCCATTAGGAGTTTAGTGCCCTGTAGTATTTTAATACTCCTTATTAAGTATTTGTATGCAAAGTTTGGTTAAGATTCATAAATATAGCAAGTAGCTTGCGCTTAAACTAATTTTTTATATACCTCATATTAGCAAAAAAATGACATTATGAGCCCCTGGCGCCCCTAGTGTTTTTAAATTGAGAGAAAAAAGTTGACAGTTACTATCCCATGAGTGTTCTTAACAGTCATAAGTTTTTGTAGACAAATTTTTAAAAATATCCATTCATCTACTCAGTAGCTAAAATATAAACTTATTTGTTATAGCTTATATTATTTAATTATGATATTAAGGGCCCCAGGGCCCATTCACAGCAGGATATAAAGTTGAAAACACATGTTTATTTTAAGATGGATAAAAATGGATACATTTATCATCATTTGTCAAGATCTTTGATAATTGAATAGGGGAATACAATCTTAAAGGTTTATAAAAATAGGTATTATTGGCCCCCAGACCCAAAAGAGCGGCCCTTAGAAGATGAACTACCTATAGTATTTTAATTTTGGCTATCAAGAATGTAATTTTATAATAATAATAAAATTTTTAATAAAATTTGGCTAAGAGTCATCAATTTATTAAGTAGATAGTGCTTTAATTTTTTTATATAGCTCATATTAGCAAAAATTGACATTAAGGGCCCCCGTTGCCCCTTTAGAGTTAAATGGGGTAAAAAAGGTAGGCAGTTACCTTTCTAGAGGGGTAATCAACAGTCTCAAAAATTTTCATGACGATCGGATGAATGGTTTACTCAGCTATAAAGGACAAGCACACACATACAGACATACTTCGATGTTTATATATATTGATAGATTTAATTTCAACATTCGTTCGTCCGTCGAATCGACTAGGACCACTTTAGTAATCCGAGGGTTGCTGAGACTTGTTTTGCCTATGTGTGCACAGATGGCTGACAAGGCCGATCCTGGCACGGAAAGTTCGGGAACAGAAGGGACATTGGATGAGTTGATTGTCTACTGGAAGGTTGACAGCACGGGCCTTTCGGGCTTGCCTCTTCTTTTCTGCGGCATTAATCCTGTTTGCCTCGAATGTCCTGGCACCTTCATGGATGGATTGGCGCCAGGTGGACCTGTCCAACGCAGTTTCCTCCCAAGTGTCTGGGTTTATTGCAAACGCTTTCAGAGACGCTTTCAATGTGTCTTTAAAGCGTTTCTTTTGTCCACCATGGGACCGCTGGCCATGCTGGAGCTCGCCATAAAAGAGTCACTTTGGTAGTCTCTCATTTGGCATTCGGGTTAGGTGCCCAGCCCAGCGAAGCTGTGACTGCATCAGGAGGGTGAAGATACTTGGGAGGCCAGCTCTGGTTAGTACCGTGGTGTCTGGAGTTTTGTCCTGCCACTTTATGCCCAGAATCTTCCTGAGGCTTGTTGTGTGAAAGTGGTTCAGCTTTTTAGCATGGCGTTGATATACGGTCCATGCTTCGCATGCATAAAGCAGTGTAGGGAGCACAACTGCCCTATATACTTTCACTTTGGTCTGGATGGTAATGCCTCTTCTGTTCCAGACATTCGGGTACAACCTGCCAAAAGTGGAGCTGGGCCTGGCAATTCTGACATTCACTTCGTCATCGATGGTGACATTTTGTGACAGTGTGCTGCCTAGGTATGTGAAGCGTTTCACTGCGTTGAGTTTCTGGTTGTTGACAGTGATGATGGGCTCAAAATAAGGCTTTCCAGGCGCGGGTTGATAAAGGACTTCAGTCTTCTTTGTGTTAATTGTCAGACCAAAGTTAGTGCAGGCGCTGGAGAACAGGCTAACACTGCGTTTTATGTCATCCTCTGAGGCAGCATTGAGGGCACAATCGTCTGCAAAGAGCAGGTCCCTGATTGTGTCTGTCCTGACCTTGGTTTTTGCCTGAAGCCTCCGAAGGTTGAACAGTTTGCCATCCGTACGGTACTTCAGCTTAACACCAACATCTTCGTTTCTGAAGGCCTCTGTCAGCATGGCAGAGAATATGATGCTGAATAGCGTTGGGGCCAGGACGCATCCCTGCTTGACACCGTTTGTGACAGGAAAAGGGTCAGATGACTCTCCTCTGTCCTGGACTCTGGCCTGCATGCCCTCGTGGAATTGTTGAACCAAGGAAATGAATTTGCTTGGGCAACCATACTTCTCCATGATCTTCCACAAACCCTCTCTGCCAACTGTGTCGAATGCCTTGGTTAGGCCAACATAGGTGGAGAAAAGGTCAGAGTTCTGCTCCTGGCATTTCTCTTGTAGTTGCCTGGCAGCAAAAATCATGTCGATGGTTCCTCGCTCTCTTCGGAAGCCACACTGGCTTTCAGGCAGGAGTCCTTGATCAAAATGAGCTGTGAGGCGGTTTTGCAGGATTCTGGCTAGGATCTTTCCTGCGATAGAAAGCAGGGATATGCCTCCTTTGGAACGTCGGCAATGAGTGCGTGAAGTTCTTCGTAAAACTTTGCCTTGACTTCATCTGGGTTGGTCATGGTTGGGGCGTATGCACTGATGATGGTGACATGCTTCTTACCAGCTAACAGTGGAAGTTTCATGGTCATAAGCCTGTCATTCAGTCCCTTGGGTAGTCCAGTCATTTTTCCGACAAGGGTTGTCCTCACCGCATAGTCAACTCCTGCTTCACGCCACTCCTCGTTGGGTCTGCCACTCCAGAAGAATGTGTAGCCGGAGCCTTTTTCACAGAGCTCACCTTCGCCCGCAAGCCTTGTCTTGCTCAGGGCTGCAATGTCTATGTTATACCTGGCGAGTTCTTTACCAATCAGGGCTGTTCTCCTCTGAGGTCTATTTGCATCATCTCTGTCCAGGAAGGTGCGCACATTCCATGCGCTCAATGTCCCAGGGCGTGTATGGCGTGCTAAGGAGGGGTAGTACCTCTGGTGGGGGACACGTCGTACTCTCTAGGGGGTAGTTCTCCCACTCTTGGTCCCCACTTGACACTTAGCTCTCACCAGTGGCTCCTAGAAACTGTAGCGTGCGCAGTGGTCACACCCCGGACAACAGCTTCGACTGGCTGGCTAAACCTGGTGAGGGTAGACGTGGGTCTCAAACCCTCGGTGACCTAGGTATGTCTACCTGTGCACGTGAAGACTGGACTCGATGGACTGAGCGGAGGAACCACTAGATTGTCAACGGTCAAGACAATGTCTCAGCAAAGTGTGGTGGAACGCTAAGGGCATGACAAGACAGACAGGACATCATGGCCATCCACTGCACCCGTCTCCATCACCAGCCCTCTCGACTCTGTCGTGCCTCTGGATCATGATGGTCTCGGGCGAGAGAGTGAGATCGACGAACTGCGCAACTCTTTCTCACTTAATTCCAAGTCAACTCGCAAGTCACTTTTTTCATCCATCCCATCCCATAACTCACCTCACCACCAAGTCCTGTGGCGACAGGTAAGCGACAAAGCGGCAGGTGTGGGTACACTGGGAGCCGTAGCCGCGACCCTGCACACAGGCGGCCCAGGGCATTGGGTCGTTCTTCACCGACACGAAGCAGAGCTGGAGTCCGGCAGCCCCCGGGTGACTGAGCAGCCCTTTTTAGGAATGCACTGCTCACCTCCATGGCATGAGGAAGGGGCTAGAAAAGGTGCCCTAAACATTGCCTGCTCCAGCCTTCCCTAGCCAGCTTACCGCGGCTGGTGGGGACCCAAACCAGCGGTCGAAATATAAAAAAGAAATTGAGGAATTTTCAACATAAATTCCATCTCTTATTCGAAATTCTTCAATCTGTAATTCTAAGTCTTAGAGTTTAAGCCAAAGCACATAGTCAACAACATAAACATTGAGATTTTCCTACACATAAGATTTGATGTTCAATTTTTTTCTTAAATTACTCATGAAATCAAATAGAGAGTCCGTTTTTTTGGTATGATGCCTGTGGGCTACATTATGCAGTAGAGGGTTAATTTTACATTCTTGGCTGTTCAAGATGCTACTTAGCCAAAACATCCTCTTTATTATGTATTTATCTTTAATTCAAAATTATAAATATCTGCTGAACTGTTTCCTTCTACAGGTTTGAACACACTACCTCATCTATAACCTTACAATATATTAAAACTAGTCTTATATTTTCACAGAGATAATGTAATCATTCTGAAAAGTAAATTGATCATTATTGTACAGTTGTACAAATTTAAAACTATTGTTTAAAGAATTTTAACCTTTTTGACATATTCTTATTTATTTCTACAGCCATTTTAACTATTGTAGTAAAAGATGTCAATGACAACCCTCCAAAATTTGTAGGAGCTTCCAATTTTCTGGCAACTATCCAAGAAAATATGCCAAATGGAAGTGAATTAAAGTTTCTCAATATTTCAGCTTTGACTATTGATGATCCAGATGGTGTAAGTTATTTTTAGAAATAGAAATAACAATGAAAAAATCTACACTAAAAAGTTAATTATTTAAAATTATCAAATTATTGTTTGTTTTGTATTACTCTTTAATTTGTCTCATGAGCACCTCTTACATTAGGTATGATATGGATACATTTATTTCCTCTGGCAGGAAGGAAATAACAACTATTCCATTACTATGTCTGGTAGTACAGCATTTAAAATTTCACCAACTCATGGAGCTGGCAAAGTCACCTGTATTGTAACTGTCGCTGATTCTGGGTTATTGGACTTTGAGAAGCAACAAAATTTCACACTCTTTGTAAGCTATTTAAAATATCTTATCTTATCTTATCTTATATGTTACAGACGCTCCTTCTGTACAGAAGATTATTGCGTCCTACGTATTTCTATGGTTTGTGTTTAGTCCTGTATTCTTACTAGAGTTTTAAAAGATGATATATTATTAGGTGGTAAAATTTCAAATACATTTTTTGACAAGCAGTGTGTGAATCATGGCACAATGATAATGAGAAGAGAATGAATGGTTCAAATGTCATCCAGAAGTATTTCAAATGTATTTTAAAATTGAAGAGTAGAATAAAATTGAAGACTTATTAAGACAACAGCATATAGGATATTGTTTAAGTAACTAACTTAGTTATTAACAAAAATTTCAGCTTCTAAATTATTTTTTATGCATTTTTAAAAATCTTATACAAACCTTACATATCAACTTTATGTGCCATACATTTCTCTGTTAATTGTTTTACATTTTGTTGTTTTTTAAATGTCAGGTTACAGCTGCAGATAATCAGAATGCGTCAATGAACAGTCAAATAAATATTACAGTTCAGTTAATAAATGAAAATGATAACATACCACAGTTTGTGAATGCCCCTTACACGGGACGTATTTTTGAAGGATCTCAAAAACATACCTCTGTGACAGTTATTAAGGTAATTGCTATGTTATCAATTTTTAGTTGTAAATTAAAGTTCAAATTAGAATTTAAATAAATACATATTTTTGGTTTAGCTATTTTAGTGTGAATACTTCATATCAGGATTTTCCATACAATTCAAAAATAGTATTTTATCATGGTCATGTAACTCAAAAGTTTACCATGTAGTTACTGATTGTATATCTAATTTTTGATGATAGAAAAGAGGGACACAGTCTCTTTAAATGTAAATTTTGAAATTAGTTCTTTCAAATAATCTGGTGTAGTTCATGCTATGCAGCTGTATAGCAGGGACAGGATCTAGAGATTTATTTGTTTAGCAGCAGATAGATTGTAAAGGTGCAACATGGTGTGGTTTGCTATCTACAACACAAAGGTCACTGCATGTTTAAAATGTGTGATTTATGTTATTTTATTTTAAAACATATAACCTCACCGTTTTTTTTAAATCTGAGATTAATTTTAATGTTTTTTTCTATATCACTTACTTGATAATGATATTAAACAAATTTTTGTCATATTTATAGTAACTATTTATTAAATTTCTTTAAATGGTCTCAGCATCAATAAATAAGTAATATAGGCAAACAAATTTTAATTGAAATTTATCACTATAAACTCAATGTAAATTCAAACCTTATTTATTTATCCAGGCTATTGATTCCGATCTAGGTGACTTTGGACAAGTGAAATATTCCCTAAAAGATGATACCAAGAGGTATATTTTAGCTATGATTAATAACTATGTTTTTAGTTCATAGGTTTTCATGTCTGCTACAGAAATAACAAATCATTTATTTCATATTTCTTAAAAGGTTTGCTATTGATGAGAATTCAGGCTTGGTTTACACATTGGTCAATGATCTTGATCGTGAAGCAATCGCAAGTTACACTGTAACAGTAATAGCTACAGACAAGGGAAATTTTACAGCTATGTCACAGCTCACCATTAATCTAGACGATGTTGATGATAGTTATCCTGAATTTACACAACCGGAATATAACATGGAGATACCAGAAGGATCAAACAAATTTGACACGGGCGCTATTGTACATGTGAGTGGATATAAAAAAATTGTATAGATTTTATACACATTGCATCAAATTAGGGCCCTTTTGACTTAAATCTTAACCTGTACTTTTAACTTATTAACATAATTAATTTAGAATGTAATTATTAAATTATTATTTTTTAAAAATTATCTTGTATGATAATCCTTAATTTTATAAAGAACACATTATAGATGGAATTTTTGTGAAGCATTTAAAAAATAATAACATATTTTAAAAAAATATTAATATATACAGTGGTACCCGGTTATACATCCTTAATGACTTAATGCAATCCAGATCCTTAGACTTATACCAAACACAACTTATATCAAATTAATTTTGAAATGAGAAATAAATGAAAAAGTATTAATACATTTCCTTAAAAAAATCATATTTTAAAAACTTTTTTGTGGCATGTGCCCTGTGTCATTTGGACTCATTTAAATTCAAGTACGTGGCTCATATTCCAAACACACAAAATACACTGCATATTAAAATTCTAATAAATTATGATAATTTTAATTGTGATTTCTTTTTTTCCAGGCTGTGGATAAAGATGAGCCAAATAATCCAAACAGTGATGTTAGATACTTTTTACTTAATGAAGGACAGAAGTTTTATTCTAATTTTAAAATAAATGAAACAAGTGGTGAAGTTGGTGTTACAACTCAACTTGATTTTGAAGCTATTCCTGGTGGAAATATTTTTCTTACTGTAAGGGCTCAAGACCAAGGGACAAATCATTTGAATACTACAAGCAAAATTACTGTTAAAGTCACTGACATAAATGATAATGCACCAAAATTTTATAAGGACACATATCAATTTAACATTTCTGAGAATGCAAATGAGGGTAAGTATATGCTCCAAAGTATATTTTGGCTAATTAAAATATTATAAATAGCATTTCCTTTTATGTAAACAAAACTTTAAGATCATTGCTATATTGTGTGTGTGTTTGTGTGTGTGAGCGCATGCATGCATTCAATCTGAAATACCTCGGATTGATAAGTAAAAGAAATAAGAGAGACAAGAACTTATTATTTTTTAATTGCTGTTAATTTTTTATAATCACAATCTGTGTGAAGAGAGAGGCCCCACAGCCTGGCCAACATCTGGTCTTCTTTAAAGCACTGACTAGGCTATCATGGCTTCCTTTTAGCCAGAAGAGAGGGGAAGGGGGGAAGACGAGCAGGAGTAAACGCCATCATCCCATGAGGACGGAGGGATGCCATATATATATATAAAAATTTATAGATATTTCATAATCTTAAAATGCAATATGTTTTATTTAATTTTTAAATATTATACTTTTTTGTAAGTACAAATGGAGGGTAAACTATATTTGATTTCATTAAATTTGTTTTTATTCTAATTTTTATTATTGAATTTATTTCCTTATTACAATATATCCCACAATGTTTTATACTTTTTTCTTAAATTCTGGGTGAATATTTATTTAATTATTAATTTTAATCTATCTGGGACATAAATTGCCCACATGTTATTAAATTTATCCGGGTGCTAAGCATCCAAATTTCGGGTACTTCAGGTGTACCTCATTTTTAAATGTCTTTTAAATAATAATTATATATATATTTTCAAAGTGACCCTCCAATCCTTCTGCACTGAAAAAGTCATAATAATTATTTTTATAAATGTTGTTTTTTGCTCTAATATCCCTGCTTGTCTTTGTAAGTTTCCTTTTATTTCCCTTAAATATTTGTCAATAATTATGCCTTGGTTTTGGTGACCTATTTTATTTAATTGCAATTCACATTTTTTAAAAATGACTACATTGTTAAAAATATGGTTCAATGATTGACATTTTTTTTGTTTTATCATTATTCTTTATGTTATGCAAAGAATCTTTATAAAAGTTTTACAGAAAGTAGACATTCATAACCTTATTCCTGCCTTTTTTGAAATAATCAAAGAGATCAAAATGTATCACTATTATTAGTTCTGTGACTTGACTAAGATCTTTATTATGAATTATCTAATTTAAATCTTGTAAAAATTATTTATTATACTGTATATTTAAAAAATTAATATGTTAATATCATTTTTAAGAAAATTTTTTAAAGAAAATGCTTCTAAAATCTAATTTATTTATCAGGGGACTTTGTTGGGCAGGTCAGTTCAAATGATGCTGACCTTTCACCAATCAACAACCAGGTAACATATGTGATAGATGCTCTCAGTGCCAATAAATTTATAGTAGATACAAAAGGAATCATAAAAGTAAAAGAAAAACTTGACAGAGAACAGACTGGCCTTTATAACATCACAGTTACAGCACTAGATAATGGTCATCCAACACAGTCATCTTCTGTGACAGTCACTGTCAGCTTACTTGATGTCAATGACTCGCCACCTCAGTTTACATGGGTGAGTACAATAATTTTAACTGATATTACATTATTTTTAGTAATAGAACTAATTTATGAAATCAGCAGAAACAGCTAGGTTCTTCAGCTGCAAAACCATGAAATACAAATAGTAATAGACTATTGACTAAACTACTTATCAAACTATGTACAGTTTTTTACAAATATGATATTTTTTCATCCCTTGAAAACAATTAGGTTTTATTTGAGACCATACAAATTCATTTTCATATTGATTATTTAAAATTCTGACATTAATTTTTCTAATTATTCAGTAGCATGAATGATATAATATATCGTTTTTATGACACTTTCTTCTTTACCCTTTATAATAAATGCTTTAAAAAAAGAAAAATCATCCTGTGTCGCCTAATAATAATAAATTTTTATTTAAAATTATCTTTGTATTTTGTAGAAATCAAAGACTATTTATGTTAAAGAAAATTCTGGGAGACTTTTGGCTTCTAACATAGCTGTGGATCTAGATGAAAATCCATCACTGGTTTATTCTATTTTGTGGGGTGAAAGTTCTGGAATTGATGGTGATGGGCAGTACATTGATGGTAATGGGTTGAAGGTAATTTGATTATCAAATGTGATACACAATACAGTTATTTTAGTAAGACAAGTAAAATTATTTCAACAAAATTTTAAAATTAGGTCTATTTAATTCATTATAATTTGTAAATCCTATTATTATTATTATTTTTATTTAAAAAAAAAATTCATCCCAATTTAAAATTAGCAAAGCAATTTTTAATTTGTGACTCATTTGTTTTGTTTTAGTATCCAGTTAATATCATCCAATATATCAATAAGAAAATTTTTAATGTTTAAAAATTGTATAATAAATAAGCTGTCAACAATTTATGGCTTAATTAATTTTAATAAAGAATGATTGTTTTAAAGTTATTTTTAAATTTCAGAATCACATAAACATAAGAAGTAAAACTAGTGATGTTTATCCTAATCAATCACTGGACAGAGAGGCCACACAAAGGTTTCAGCTCATGCTACTTGTTAGTGATACCAATGCTATTGGTTCACCCCAAAATGATACAGGTAATTCTTTTTATAATATACTATTTTTGCCTCTAATTTTAATAAGTTTTATGCATTTAAAAAAGGGTTTTAAAAACATTTTAAGAGTCACAAATTTAAAGAATTTGATTAGAGTTTTGTAATCATGATTTAATCAAACTTATATAAATATAACTTTCCAAGGTTTGCTGCTGTTTACATTAGTTTCTTATTATAAGTATGTTATTTCATTAGGATTTATAATTCTTATTTTCCAATGATGCTATTAATTTTATGAAAATCTTCTTAAAATGAGTCAATTGAGATTTTCTAAAGTTTTCTTAATCTCATGAAATCGATAAAATAAGCATTAATTTATATAACCAATACAGTAGTGCTACAGATTCTATTTCTATATTGAAGATAATTGCATCCTAAGCTTATCTATAGTTCATGTCTAGTCTTGAACTTTTATTGAATACATTACACTGGTTAATGCTTTATTTTCCTGCAGCTTTGCTAACAGTAATAGTAGAAGATGAAGATGATAACTTTCCAAATTTTGTGGGTAGTAACAGTTTTCAAGCCAGTATACAAGAGAATATGCCAGCTGGAACTGAAGTTAAATTGACAAACTTTTCAGTTTTAACCATTGATGACCCTGATGCTGTAAGAAATATTATTTGCTTCAACTAACAATTTATAATTATATTTGAGTTTACATGACAACATACAACAAAGTTTTATTGCTATTCACAAAACAAAATTTGTAAAAAAAATTTCAATCCCTTTAATAAAGCTATATATTTATAAATAATGTAAATAACATGTTTGAAATTTAAAATATTAAAAGTCAATAAAAATATCCTCCCACACGTTACTTAAATCAAGCTCCTCAATTTCAGTATAAATAGTCTATCTAACCTCACACTTGAGGGAAAGCAAAAGAGTGGAATTTAATTTCTTTATTTTTAAATTTAAATATCTTTTTCAAAATCTGAACTAAAATAATGGAATTTGAATTTGATTGTAAGAAATTTTAATTTCCATCAGGCTGGCAATAATAGATACAATATATCTTTGGAAGGGAGTTCTGCTTTTACCATCTCTCCTTCCTTTGGTGAAGGCAAAACAGTATGTGTTATCACAGTTGCAGAAGCTGACTTAATAGATTTTGAAACAACTCAGAGCTTTCAACTTAAGGTTTGATATTTTATGTTAAAATTTGTTAATAGCAATTTAAAAAATAAAAATTTTTCATCATAACATGATCATGCTCTTTAGAATATCAAATGTGTTCTAAAATCAACTGTTTATGTTTAACCATTAGTTTAAAAAATTCAATTTATGTACAAACAGTATTAAAAGAAATAGATATTTTCATTTCACCAGGTAAAAGCTACTGGCCTCAGCTCATCCAAAAATGAAAGCCACTCTGCAGATGTATTTATACAAGTTGTGAATGAAAATGACAATATCCCAGAGTTCATTGGCTCACCATTCCATGCAAGCATAGCTGAAAACAGTACATATAACACCAGTGTTATTGCAATAAATGTAAGTTTGTTCTGAGACTGGTACAGGACATATTTTCTCTGGCTTGAATATTTATTTAACCAATTACAATATTATTATTATTTTTTTTTATTTAACTGTTCATTTAACATAGCCTGTGTATAAATTTTAATATATTTTTGCATTAAACTTTGTTGTTAAAGTTAAAATAATCACTTCATTGAAATTATTTGTTTCAATGAAGTATGCCTTTTAACTGCCTTTACTTATAGTGGTTGGTTCTCTCTGTCCTTTTTAACACAATGATCAGCTGTCATATTGTTGGTCCATACAATCTTGTAAGATTGTTTTTGTATTTATAATGTTGTTCAATTTTAAAACCTTACTATTTTTGTAATGAAAATGTTTGGTCTTATTATTAGAGACAACATTATATTTGATTTATAATTTGAATATTTTAATAAATGACTTAACACATGAGAACATATTTTAACATCTTTTTCTCTTTTAAATAAAGGCCACTGACAGTGATTCTGGAAATTTTGGGCAATTGTTCTTCTCTATAAAGGATGACTCTAATAAGTAAGAGAACTTAAAAATCGATAAATCAAAATCATGTATTGGATTTAATTCAACTGCATATATGTATTATGTAAGACTATATTTAAAATATCAATCTGTATCTGACAATACATTTATAAAAATTCTTTCAGATTTGATATCAACAGTTTCACAGGTGAAGTGTATTCAATAGTTAATGGGTTTGATCGTGAGGTTACATCAACGTATATAATGACTATCACTGTCAGGGATGGAGGAAATTTTGCAGCCACTACCCAACTAACTATAAACATGGCTGATATTAATGATGAGACTCCCAGATTCACAAAAACTAATTATAAAGTGAATATTGATGAAAATAAAAAAGAATTTTTTCCAGGATTTTTTGTGCAGGTTAGTATTGTCCCTTATCCTTTATTAAGTGCTTATAGAAATCACATTTTATTAATGTAATTCAAATTATAACATTTAGAAGATTACTTAGTTACACATTAGGCTGCATTTATGAATTTTACCAAATAAATTTTTGAGCTAAAACTGTTTGAAAGTGAAGTTATTCAACACGATATTATTTGATGTTCTTTCTATTGATGAATACTTTTTTCTTCATTTACGCCTTGGGGTTGGTAAGCCATGGATCACAAGCCACATGTGGCTCTTTTGATGGCTGCATCTGGATCTCAGACAAATGCTCGATTATAAAAAAACAACTTTTAACTAGATACATATTCATTGCACATAAAAAACAGCATAAAAATGTATAAAAAGAATTCAGAGACATATTTATTGCACTTTTAGTGTTGAAATTACACAAAATGCACACATTTACTTCAATTTTTAGTTTTAAAAATAATGTTTACATGGCTCTCACAGAATTACTTTTCATACATAATATATTGTGTTTATGGCTCTCTCAGAACAAATAGTTTCCTGACCCCTGATTGAAGCACTCCACATGTCATGTTTAATGGGTTTTTTTTGGTCTTCTTATATCATTATAAATTTAAAGTGTGTAACCTTCAAAAACATTTTCGTAACAAAATTTTTTCCACTTTTTTTAAAAAGGCTTTTGACAATGATGAGCAAAACACCCCCAACAGTTATATTACTTACAGTTTGCTAAATGCAGAAAAAATCCCTGAAGCAAATTTTGTAATCAATGAAACAACAGGAGAACTGTATCTGAATGATTATCTAGACTATGAAAGACTTAACCAGACTTATAGAGAAGGTATAGTTCTCATTGTTGAAGCTAAAGATCAAGGCATGCCACCCAGATCCAGCACAGCTACTATCACAGTTACAGTGGGGGATGTTAATGACCAATCTCCACAGTTTACCTCAAGTAATGGGCCTTTTAAGATATTTGAAAATGCTACATATGGTAAGTGAATTTTCAATGAAAAAACACTATTCATTATTTTTAATTATTTTTCAGCAGAAATGGGTATCATCATATTTTCTGCAAATATTTTATATAAACATAATTTACAATCCTGTGAACATGAGCAGCCATAGCAGTTTTTTTTTGTGGCAAGGAAGTATCATTTTTTTATAGAAAAAGCGGCAGAATGTGGTAACTTATTTTGCAATTAGTAATTGATTTTTTGGGGCCTTTTATTTTTATTCAATACTAATAAGTGAATGAATAAATGCGGAAAAAAAAATTATTAAAAGTAATTTCTTCTTTCAGTTATTGGAAGTTATGAACATAATTTTGTTCTTGAAAAACAGCTACAAATAAAATTATGTAGGACTACAAACAAAAAATTACCAAATACTAATACA